>CAUYRH010081720.1:0-25433 GCA_963574655.1 Perodicticus potto
TGCCTTCTTGGGGCCGCAGCCACTCTCAGCAGAGGTTATCCACAGAAATCACTTCTCTCTCTTGTCTGGGTTCCCAGGATTCAGCTCAATTGTGCAGTTTCGAGAGGTTATCCTCCCTTTTGGATAGGAGCCTTTTTCGGAGGCAGCTTCCAGTCAGCCATCTTGCTCCGCCCCCTATAGATAAAGTTTATTGACCTCTGCTATTGCTCGTGCAAAGTCTATAATGACTGGTTATATTTAGTGTAGCCAGACGCACTTATTTTTCGTAGTACCAGGCAAATCTTCAACCCCTTCTAATAGCAACCTGCTCTCAGACTCATCCCTTCTATTTTCCTCCTCTGAAATAAACTGCCTTTGGGAAGGAAAAGGTTTTTGGGGCATGGATCAGGGAGATGCCAAGTGTATGGGCTGGTCTCTGGAGGTCCATGGTCTGGTGTTATTTCAGCTTCACCACCTCTCAGATGAATGACCTGACATAAACTATTTAACTTCTCTGTGTCTCAGTTTTCTCCTCTACAAAATGAGAGGAATAAGTATTTATTTCATAAAGCACGTATGAAATTCAAATGAGATTTTACACTTAGAATACTTAGCTCGCTGGCACATAGTAACACTCATTTAGTTTTAACTAACAATTGTTCCTTAGACACCAATGTCTATGTTACTTACTGCATGGCTAGAATATCTCAGTTTGGAAAGAAGATGATTCCTTAATTCAAGAGCTGGTAGGTCCATTCTGTGGAATGTAATGAGTGAATGAATTGGTCAGGAGCAAAGATTTTGCTTAACCAGGATGGCCGACACTTAGGGAGAACACATATATCCTGGTGTACACCAAATTACTAATAGCTCTCATTTATCACCCTACATCATTTCAATTTGGAGGATATACTGTACAGCTCTTGTATCCCTACTGAAAGGTAACTGTCAAAAGCAGGTAGCTTCATGAAGCAAGTTGATGTAGGGAGAAGTGACAGCCTCACAGAAAGGTCATTAAGCAAAGGCTGTGAGGCAGCCCGAGATTTGAGGAGTAGGAAGGCCCTGTGGTCTGCACTATGGCAGCGAACACAAGGAAGGCAGTGGAGAGAGATTCTGCCGAGGAATCATATCTAAACTTCAGAGATAAAACTTGTAATGCCGTGTGGCTGTGGTCTGATGCAGAGCAACAAAAGGAAGGCTGTCAAATCCAAGTGGATAGATGGAGGAATCCCAAGTCTGCAGGTTGGCCTGAGGGCCAAGTTTCCTGGAGTTAACAAGGACCCGTGAAGACTTAGAGTAGGGATGGCCTCATCAAAACAACGATCAGGGACTCTAGGGGGGGTCTCCTTCCTTAGTGAGCCTCTGTCATCTTTGTAAGTGTCAATTCTAAGACATCTTTAAATAGGATGAGCCAATTTGATAACAGTTTTTCTTTTAAGTTTTGGGTGAGGAAAGGTAGGAAAAAGCATGCCAGGTTATGTAGAAACAAACATAAGAACAAAAGAAAAAATAAACAAAAAGTCATGAAGCAGACTCAATTATAAGACAAATCCTGGTTTCAGAAATGCTGAAGTATAATATAAAAATGTGTCTCAGAACTGTAGGAACATGGTCTTAGGACTGAGGTAAGATGGCAGAGACCCCAGGTAGCTGTTTGCAGGAGGGATCTAGGATGAGGGTGCAGTGGACTAAGGGGACAGGCTCAGGTGTCAGGACTGGCTCCCAGCTCCCAGCTCCCAGCTGCACAGGACATTGTCCGATTATGTGCCATGGTTCCTGTTATTGTGTGGGCACATCATTAGTGGTTTTGCTGGGGCAGGACCAGGATAACGAAGAGGAATGCAGACAGTGCAGATGCTGGTTACGTGGACATCTGCCACATTCAGCATGGGGCATGGGGCTTGGAAGGGACCCTGTCCTTTAAGGACGAGGATGATTTTGGAGGGGACGACCCCATCTGTCCCATTTTCTCGTGGTTGGATTGATGCTGACCCTTTTGGGTGGATTATGATATGGGATCATGTGAAACTACAAGCATCCATAAGGAGACCTCTGGCAAGAGATTTAGTACAATAAACTTTCCAGATTGTTCCATGTGAGTTGACAAAGAGCTTCCTTTGGGCACAGAAAGGAATGTGCTCACACGCAGCAACTCAGGAGTTACGTTTTCTACAAGGTCAAAGAAATGAAAGAGGACTAAGGGAGGAGAAGAGGAAGGGGAGGAAGGGGAGGAAGGGAAAGAGGAGACAGAGCAAAGGAGGGGCCAGCAAGGGAAGAACCTGCAGAAGAGGAAGAAGGAGGAGGAAAGAAAGTGACATTTAATTATGTAAGGGATTATTTGTCATAATTGACCTTTACAATAAAGTTAAATTGATGAATGTTTTCTCATTGAAAATAGGATGGAAGCCCATCACTGAAACAAAACCAATATGGCATATACATGTATATGTACGTATAAAGAGATTTATTTCAAGAAGTTGGTTTATACATAGTAATATTGTTGAGGCTGGCTGGGCTAGTCCAAAAGCCGAAGGGCAGGTCCCTAGGAAGGGCAGGCTGGAAACTGCAGTGGGAACTAACTCTACTGTCCACAGGCCTACTTTCGTCTGCCTAAGAGAACGGGGTACTGTTCTTAGAGCCGTTCAACCTCTCAGATTGGGCACACCTAAATTACTGAACTATATACCTAAACTCTTGTAATAAAGTCAATTGTTATTTGTTAACAACATCGACAACAATTCTAGCACAGTCACTCCTAGCGTAGCATTTGATTAAATAACTGGGCCTGTGACCCAGCCAGGCTGACACATAAAAATGACCATCACACATACTGATTTATTTTAACACACACAATTACACAAATTGTGTAATTTTTTTACACAAATACACAATTACATCTGCTATGCTTGAAAATTAGCATAAATACCTCTCAGGTGTAAACTGATCTTTTTTTTTTTTTTCCAGTTTCTGGCCGGGCCAGGTTTGAACCCACCACCTCTGGTATATAGGGCCGGCGCCCTACTCACAAAGCCACAGGAGCCGCCCTGATTTTTTACCTATAGGGTCAAACCAGTTTTAATACATTATGATGTATTAAAAGAATGAAGCTAGGCAGCTTTTTAGGCCAGAGATATTCCACAATCCCCAATGCTTCGCAAGCACCTCTTTAAAAAGTCCAGCCTGGTCCTAAGCTGCTATTCCCAGCCCTTTCTTCTTTCCTGCACGCCTCACTTCAGCTCTTAGACCTTTTAGGATCGACTCTTGAGGGTACCATACCCTTCCAGGGGCATGTGTGTTACATGCTGTTGCTTCTGCTTAGAGTGGAAGGGAATTACCCGAATGGATGTGTGAAGGAGCGAGGGAGCTGGAGTGGACGAACCAAAGCATATGCTTGCGAGACACCATGTCCCGGGGAGGGTCGCAACTGAGAGGAGTCCAGGAACAGCCTAGCCCTCAGACACCATCCTGCTGACTGCCGGTTACTGACCCTGGGTCAGGGCCTTGCCTCCCGGCACTCTGCGCAGTCAGCTGGCCCCCAGACCTGCTGCTTGTGCCCAGGTACGCTGCACAATCCATGGGAAGGGTGAGTGCTAGGGGTTTGGGTGCAGAAGAGGTATGAGGTCCTGAAGTCGGGTTGGTTCTGCAGGGACTGGGAGCAGTAACAGGCCCTACAGGGAAGGGTAGGCTTCTACAGGCTTCACAGGCTCTACAGGCTTCCTCTAGAGAAGGTAGTGGGGGGCACAGTCAGTCCTACCAAGGGTCTGAAGGTGCTGGGGACATCCTCTGAGTTATCTGACCCCCAGCTGGAGGGAGGCCTTGGCTGAGCAGGTAGTCAAAGGGGCTGCTTATGGCCGAAGAACCAGTGCCCCCTCTCTTCCATAAAGTTTTGAGTAGGGTTGAATATTTCACACTTGGGGCTGGAGTTTAGACAAGATTAGTTAAGATGTCTGAAATAGCATTAGCTGCGGTCCAGGATTAGGCAACCCCAATTAGAGGTCAATTCTTCAAGTGATTAAAACGACATTAAACATCAGTTTTATTAGATGTCTAAGTATAGGAGAAGGGTCATGAGTTGGAGACAATAAATCTTTTGGCCAGGGCTAAAGATAAACTATTTCCGTTGGAATTCAGGTGGGAGCCCAACAGACATTCCCTTATGCTTGTGGTCGTTAGAAATCTCCCCGAGGCTGCGTTTCTGATAGATTGGGGCCATGCTTAGCCTGGAGAAAGATCCCCACCAAGGAGAGGGGTAGTATCAGTACTACCCACCAGTATTGTAGTAGTTAAGAGGCGGGCTATAGGAGTTCCAGGTTCTGCCTGGCTGCCTTGCAGCTACATGACTCCACGCTTCACCTTGTTCATCTATAAAAAGGGTATGCGGGTGTACCCCTATTTCTGGGATGTTGTATGAAATAAATAAGCAAGAATAGCCATGTTTTAGGTTTCTAAAACCGACTAAACCTGAATCCAAGCCCTCCACACCTAGAAGTGAGAAATCCAAACACATGTCTGTTTGGGGGCATCCCCCCTTTCAAGGATGGCAGAAGAAAAATGCCAGAGGCTGGTTAAACCCTGCTTGCAGGGAAAGGACCTTTTACCCAGGACCTGAAATGATCACACCATGAGATTCTCCTTGTCTAAGTCCATTTCAGGCCTGCTGTTCCATCCTCCACGCCAATATTTGAATTTATTCCTGTCCGTTATTTGGACTGGCCATACTCCAGCCTTCGGTGTTTGGGGAGGACTCCCTCAGATAGAGGAGAACAGGGAAATAGACAGAAGAGGCTGCTTTTAAACTAAATATTTGGGAGGATTTTAGGCAAGAGTGATGGCTTAAAGTTAGTAAAATTGTTTAGAAGACATTTGTGGGTCAGTAGTCAAGCGGCTCTGAGACAAAACAGTTCATGTTCCAGCAGAGAGAAATTTTTTCTCCATCTCTGCTCAGAACTTGGTGATGTCTGGCAACCGTGAGCTGGAAACTTTGAGAGCATCTGGCTTCCTATGTCTAGTTCCCATGGCGAGCAGTCATAATCAGGCTGAGGCCTCGTGGACAGCAGGTATGGACAGGTGGGAGAGGAGCGGGGAGCAGGCCCGGTGTGGTACGGAGCCTGCAGAGCACAGGTTGGTTTAAGAAGCTTCCAGAAATAACTGGAGGGCACTTGGAGGAATATTAATTTTTAGCAGTCAGGCCTGCAGGGGCTCAAATGCCATAATTAGGTCATTAAAAGTAAATGTGATAGAACTTCATAACGAATCAACACTTACTCAACAGGGAATAGGCATAAAAATATTATCAGATATTAAAAGTACAGGTAAGATCTGGGTAGTCTATCCACCTTCATATTGACAAAGGAGGACGTGTTTCAAATGGGACACAGTCTCAATTTCTACAGATTCCCCGAGATACTAGGTGTCATTGATTTTCTCTTCCATAGCTAGGTTCTAGATCACCTAAACAAGATTTGCTCATTTGAGAACTTTTACTGACCACCTACCTCTTGTTTAGAGAAGAGGTTGCAGAGGCCTAGACAGGAGAAGCTTGAGTTGGTGAGCATGGTCTGGAAAGAGACCTACACAAAGGGTCTGGATGGAGCTGCCTGCCTCCTCCACTGGGAGAAAATCCTCTGGGTGTGAGGTTGACCTTGACAGGATGGGAGATGGCCCCTCTCCAACACACAGCAGACAGGGAGGGTCATGTGAACAGGGTTAGCTGGGACTTTACTTGGGCGTGGGGTTGTCATCTCATCTATAAGGGACTGGAGGAGAATTTCCAACTGTCCCCACAGACTATGGGTGCCCCTAGTTAGAGTCACAGATAGTGATATCTGAAAGTTCCCAGGAAGAAAATCATCTTCAACTTCCGTCTCAATCAGGCAGAAAGAACAAACAGGTAGAGTGGCAGCAATTAAATACAGCCTTTCTGATCCCTTGCCTCTTGCCTCTTCTGACTTATTACTGTCTCAATTAAAATAATTAACCCTCTCCCCCCCCAAACTACTGAAATCAGAAACCTCACGAAGCGAATGCGAGAGGGGAGGAGCTGGCAGAGTCTGCAGAGAAGAAGGCACCCCGCCTCGTGGATTGCAAGCTTCAGCCTCAGGGAGGGAAGGAGCTTTAATTTATGACTTTAAAACCATCCATTATTATATGGGACAGACCACTTACCGAACCAAGACTGTTTTAGAGAATAATGTGACTGGAGAATGTTTGATTCTGTGGGAGTGTCTAGCAAAAGCCTGAGACCTGCCCTAGATTTCATCAAAGGCCCGAGGGGAAACCTGGTCCTGCAGAATGTGTTCGAAGGTCTGGTGAAGTGGAGGAAATATGGTTTCTTTTTATTGCACCATGGAAGTTTTTCACTTAGTGCAACTGGTTATTCAAACCCATCTCAGATAGATATCCCTTGTGCCCATTAACCAGCCCTTTCCCCACTTTCCTTATGTCTATCTTGCCCCGTTTCTCAAAACTGTGTGCCTCTTTCTCTGGTTACTCTGCTTAGCTCTCTCTGCCCCCCTACCCCTCCACTGCTATGGTGCTTCCTGGCCCTGGTGCACGCCCTAACCCCTGCGCGCTGGGCTGGGGCCCCAAAATGCCTCCCAGCTCTCAGCACCCCTTTCCCTAGAACTGGATCATTCCCTACCTAGTCCAGCTCTCGACTGAGGTCCAGCTAAATTGAAGTCAGGGCCTGTGGCCTTTCCTCCTTTGTTACTGCTGAACTTTGCTATGTTGCATCTGAACCTCTCCAGTATGACAACTGAAGAAACGTGTACGAATGGCTTTGGGGGACTTTCTTTTTAAGAGCTGATACTATGGAATAATTCTATTTTTCTATTTAAATTTATTTTTGGCAAGGAGAAAAAAAATACTTACCCAATATATAGACAGCACATGTTTAAAATTCATCACTTATTTCCGGCATCATAACTACACTCTTTGATCGCTCCAAGGAGAACTTCTCTTCCTGATAGTTCACTCTGACGCAAATCACTGAGAGGGAAGCAATAGTGGAGCTGACACACACGTGGTGCGCCACGCTGGACGTGATGTTACGACAGGGGAGAAGCAGGCAGCTCTTACGCTCCAAATTGAAATTTGAAAGTACACTTATTTAAAATAAAAAGGGGAACTGTAATTATTGTGAGTGCCAGTTGAGTTGCAAAGGTATGGGTGGCCAGACTCTTTTATTATTCTTGTCTCTTTGGTCACCCTGACAGCTAAATTATTAGGGAGTATGATGATAACATTCTCTATAGTTAAGAAGGTGAATTTCTCAAGAGATAGACTAATGTGGGGGTTAAATTAATTTATTGAAAATCTGGAATAAGCATTTTCTTAATTTCACATAGCTAGCCCTGACCTCTGGGAATAAAGAGATTTTCATTAAAATTTTTATTTCTATTCTTCCTAAATCACCTGTTTTGTGGCACAGATACTTTGTTCCTCATAATTACTTTCTTCACTTAGAGAAATCTCAAGCTCTTTTTTTTTTTTTTTTTTGGTTATTTTAATGAGATAAAACAAAGAAATTATGGGCACTCAGTTAAAGGACTTTCTTTTATGCTAACAAATGAGAGTGCCAATATGTGTTTCTTTACTTATGAATGTGGCAATTTTATGCAGTTCAACTTAATACATAAAGGTCTTGGGACCAATTATTGACCGAAAGATGAGATAAACAATCTTCTTTTATGGATAACACTCCCATAATCTTTGATTCCTACTGACTCACCATATGGTTTGCTGGTTTAGTAATAATTTGAACTTGACGTTACTAACCATAAACATTTTAGTCAGTCCACTTCATGGGGAACCAGAAACACAGCTGATATGGTAGAAAGCACAACATTCAAAACAACCAGTTAAGCTTCTTGTCTCAACATTAAATTGGGCTGTCTTACATATCTGATAAAACCAATTATGTTGTGAATGGTTATAGAAAGGGTGGGGAAAAACTCAACTCATTTAAAAGTGGTCCATTCAGTGGTTAGCAATAAATCTACTCTACATGGCTGTGAAATTAGTTGGGATGAATATGAAAACTTATTGTGGACAGACCTGCTGGACTAACGAGCAATTCCCATTACTCACATACTGTTATCACCAGGGGAAATTGAAAAAATATTAAGTGGGCGTTTTCCATTATCTTACTCGTTGGGAACAATCGCTTGTACTAAAACTCACACATTGTTGCGTTGGTACTGACCTACCAAAATAATGGAATTCATAGACCCAGGTAACCTAGAAGGACTTAGAACTATGACTGTCAATAGCCACCTTCTCTGAGGGCAGGAGGGAAAATGGATTCTGAGTTATAACTGAAACTCATTCTTCTGTGAAAAGAAACGAGACAAATGGGGGTTTGATAATGAAGCCCCGTGTGAAACTTCAGAAGCCATCATTTCTACAAAGAGTTAAAATAAAGGTGATCAAATATAGAAAATAGTAAGAATGGAAAAGATTATTAGAGTTCAATCTGAGGACTAGAACCCCTGAGATAGATAAATTGTGTGTGTTTATACAGCTATAGGTATGTTACAGTGAATTGACTGCGTACAATGGTTGGAGCTGATTGTATAGTCCCTGTAAAGACGCACGAGTGTGATGCTTGACCTTGAAGTCCACAGGGAAGGTGGGAAGTGAATATGGACAGATTCTGGAGTGGTTAGGAAAGCTGACAGGGAGTTAGGGAGTCTGGATACAGCAGAGGGCTCAGCCAGAGGAAGGGGAGCTCAGGAAAGCAAGGTCCTGTGAGGCTAGGCCTTTATAAAGGTCCGTGGGTGTCAGCTGTTAGGTTTTCCTAAACTTTGGAGGTTGAGGATTGTCTAGTTTGAAGGAAATGTATGAAAAAGGAAAAACTTATGTGGGTGACCCTGGCATTGACCATTAGGGCTTGATCATTAGGGCTGAGGGATGTGTTGGGTTTGGGGTCAGTGAGATGAGGAACAAGTGGGCCATATGTCAGACAAGGGGAGAGCAAGTTCTCGCTAGGCCATGGTGACAGGTATGACTAGGTTTCACACAACTTATGTCAGCCCTGAAAATTGAGGCAGCAACTATATTAAACAAATTTATGCCAAGATTCTAGAACTCAAGCAGAAAAACCGCCTCTTAAGGCAGCATTTTCCCAAAGTCTCTCCCCAGCAGACCAAGATTATGATTGCTTCATTGCTAAAGCAATCACCCAGTCCTGGTAACTCACCTAAGTGAAAGTGACAACCCCAGTGGGGGCTAACCTCATACCCTTCTTAGATGTGTTCACAGAGGGAAAGGGGTGAGTGTGAGCCTCCCCATGACCTAGGTGTCAGCAATTGCCTGATTGAAGAAGACCTCTTGGCAGGCCCTGTGGTGAGCTTTTAGCAGCCTCCTCCAATAGCTCTGCCCCGTGCTCTGATGAGCACCCCATGGTGCTTTCGTTTTTCAGCTAGGGATCGTTTGTGTCCTTTCCTCCGATTGCCACATCTGGGCCTCATGAAGAAAAATGCATATCGCCTGAGAGCTTGGACTGTGAGCAAGTCATTGCACACATTATCGATGTGCCTTTGTGTGGCCTCCCTTTGGACAGAATGAGAGTGGGTCACATTTCACATAAGAAAATTACTTTAAATGAGTATAAAGCAAAATGGCAGTTACATGGTTGGTGGGTTGCCTTAGTGTGAAATCTAACAGTTAGGTTTTGCTTTTCTGTCTGCCCATTATCCCTTCATTTTTGGGATAATTGACTTTTCCTGTAAACCGTACAAATAAATGGGGCCCTCAGTCACAGTGCAAATCTCTTCTTGGTCATGGCAATGGGCATAGGATCCAAGATTTGATCTATTGATCAATAGATCTATCTTTTTTTTTTTTTTTTTTTTTTTGAGATAGAGTCTCACTCTGTTACCCCGGGTAGAGTGCCGTGGCATCATAATTCACAGCAATCTCTTGGGCTCGGGATCCTTTTGCCTCAGCTTCCCAAGTAGCTGGGATTACAGGTACCCTCCACAGTGCCCAGCTGTTCTTAGAGATGGGATCTTGCTCTTGTTCAGGCTGGTCTTCAACTCTTGAGCTCAAGCAATACACATGCCTAGTCCTCCCAGAGTGCTAGGATTATAAGTGTTAGCCACCACGCCCAGCCTAAACTGATTTATCTTTACATCTTTATCAACTTATCTATCACATATCCATCTATTAGTGTATATTTACCCATTTCTCCATCTCCTTCTGTTTAATTCTCTATCATCTATCTACAGATATAGAAGGGTATAGATGAAAGTGCACTTATGTGTGTTAATGTGTTTATGTATATATGGAAAATAAAGTTCCTAGAGGCAACAAATTGTCTTAAACCATATTGAATTTCATTCTTTTTTTTTTTTTTTTTGAAGACAAAGTCTCTTTCTGTCACCCTGGGTAGAGAACCAGGGCATCACAGCTTATAGCAACCTCAAACTACTGGGCTTCTTGAGCAATCCTCTTGCCTCAGCCTTATGAGTAGCTGAGACTACAAGTGCCCACTACAACACACAACTAGTTTTTTTCTTTTTATTGTTTGGGATTCATTGAGGGTACAAAGAATTAGGTTGCACTGATTGAGATTGTTAGGTAAAGTCCCTCTTATAATTGTGTCCCTCCCCCAAGAGGTGTGCCATACACTGTGAACCTCCCCATACCCCTCCCCAATCCCTCATTCCCCTATACCCCCCTTATATTAGATCATCTCTTGCCTTCATATTAGAATTGAGTACATTGGATTCTTGCTTCTCCATTCTTGTGATGCTTTACTAAGAAGAATGTGTTCCACCTCCATCCAGGTTAATGCAAAAGATGTAAAGTCTCCATCTTTTTAAATGGCTGAATAGTATTCCAAGGTATACATATACCACAGCTTGTTAATCCATTCCTGGGTTGGTGGGCATTTAGGCTGTTTCCACATTTTGGTGATTGTAAATTGATCTGCGATATACAGTCTAGTACAAATGTCCTTATGAGAAAAGGATTTTTTTCTTCTGGGTAGATGCCTAGCAATGGGATTGTAGGATCAAATGGGAGGTCTAATTTAAGTTCTTTGAGGATTCTCTATACATCCTTCCAAAAACGTTGTATTAGTTTGCAGTTCCACCAGCAGTATAAAAGTGTTCCCTTCTCTCCACCTCCACACCAGCATCTGCAGGTTTGAGACTTTGTGATGTGGGCCATTGTCACTGGGGTTAGGTGATATCGCGGGGGGGTTTTGCTGTGCAGTCCTTCTGCTGAGCATTTTTTTTTTTTTTTTTGGTTGTAGTTGTCATTGTTGTTTGGCAGGCCCAGGCTGGATTTGAACCTGCCAGCTCTGGTGTATATGGCTGGCGCCTTAGCCGCTCGAGGTACAGGTGCTGAGCCTGATGAGCATTTTTTGGTACGTTTGTTAGCCATTCGTCTGTCTTCCTCACAAAAGGTTTTGTTCATATCTCTTGCCTAGAGGTAGATGGGGTTGTTTACTCTTTTTCTGTTGATTAATTTGAATTCTCTGTAGATTCTATTTATCAACCCTTTGTCAGATTGATACGCTGCAAATATCTTTTCCTATTCTGAAGGTTTAAATATATCATGGTCATGGCTGGGAAGAATCAACATTGTCAAAATGTCTATTCCGCCCAAAGCAATCTACAGATTCAATGCAATCCCCATTAAAATACCAACATCATATTTTGAAGAACTGGAAAAAAAATAGTACTTCATTTTGTATGGAAGCAGAAAAAAACCCATATAGCTAAGGCTATTCTTAGCAATAAAAACAAAGTTGGAGGCATCACCCTACCAGACTTAAGGCTATATTACAAGTCCACAGTAATCAAAACAGCATGGTATTGGCACAATAAAAGAGAGATAGACATATGGATCAGAATAGAAAGCCAAGAGGTGAAACCAGTCTCTACTTACCATCTGATCTTTGATAACCCAAACAAAAGCACACAGTGGGGAAAAGAATCCCTATCCAACAAATGGTGCTAGGAGAACTGTAAAAAACTGAAACTTGACCAACACCTTTCATTCCTAACAAAAATTGACTCAAGATGGATAAGAGACTTAAATCTAAGACACTAAATGATAAAAATCTTAGAAGAATGTGTGGGGAAAATTCTTGATGATGTTGGACGGCGGAAAGATTTTATGACATAAGCCTTCAGCGGCCAGAGCCACAACAACAAAAATTAACAAACGGGACTTAATTAAGCTGAAAAGCTTTTGCACAGCTAAAGGCTCAACAAGTGAATTTCATGTCAGACACTTGTATCTAAATGGAGCTTGACCTACCACATGACTGTATGTCTGGGTTTCCCTTACAGAGTATATAATCTCTCTGATAAAGCAGGGAGTATCCTCTTCCTTTTCTCTTAACATAACAGAAACATTGAAAGTTTAAATAAAATATCCAAAGTCATGTAGCTTTTAGGTGGCTAAGCTGGGACTGGAGTTCAGAACTGGGTAACTTTGAAGGCCCAGCATGATTTGCCAGCATGATCCTAATGTCCCTTTCCTTTGGGCTTTTTTTTTTGTATCCTGACAAAAAAGACATTTCTTGGATTTGTAGTCCAGCTAGTTGTAAAAATACAAACGAAGCTCTAAGTAGGGCTGATACAGGAAAAAAAGAATGTTTGGACCCTCTCATAATTTGTTAAAAGAGAAAAAAGTGTAAATATAGCCAAGATCGTGTTAATAATTAGAGTTATATATGAATAGCACCTTACATCTATTTTACCCAGTGCTGTGATATACTCTGCCCTTCTGGGTAAATCACGGAAATAATTCTGGGAAGCTGGCCTAGTAAACATTATGATTGCATGGAGGCCCTATGTTAAAGGCTCAGAGAGGTGAGGCTTCTTGCCCAATGTTTCACAGCTAGGAAGTGATCCAATTCTTCTAATCCCTAACTACTGTTCTCCAATTAACAGGAAAAATGGCACTGCCAATGCATTGACCATTTTGAGGTTATTCTATGTATGATCGTTTAATCTCTGCTAAGGTAATTTGAGTACAAAATAGTTATTTTTCTCCTTGCATGGAAAGACTCTGTTTACATCCTCTATTACTTCCTCTTTGAATCCTTTTTACTCCATATAACCATTGACTTGAAGCCCTGCCACACTAAGCAGATGAATATGTTGATTTCTATGTACTGGTCTAGCATCTATTAAAACCACTATCACACTCTTGAGCTCTTATTGCTCAAATTCATACCCTTCCTTTTTATTCTTTTAAAAGTCCTGCTGGAATTCTTACCACGTGGGTCCCTTGTTTTAAAATTCAAACTCTGCTTTGTGTCCTATCTCACCCCTCACCCAGTGTGGATCCCAAGTTCAGGCAGGATGAGATTCTGGCCCGTGGAGGTCTCAGGTGAGTGACAGAAATATTCTGGGATCTGTGTTTTCTGAGATGCAAGGTCAGGACAGCTGCAGAGGGAGAGGGAAATAAGGCAGGCCCTTGGCAGCTGCTGAAGGACGATGGCTTCTAGGTAAACATTGCTGACAGTGGGACCGGGAGTGGTGGGCAGGCAGAGGAAAGAGAAGAATAGCAGCCAAGAGAGTGCCTGTCGCCTGTGCCTGCACAAGAAGCCAGCGGCTCGATGTGCTGCCCAACCGGGTTTCCGTGTAATCAAACTTGGTCGTGGGATCAAGGTTAAAGCAAAGAGGGGGAGGTGCTCTGGTGCAAATGAATAATGAGACATTAAAGCACGTGATTTTGCTTTAAGAATATCTATGACAAAGAAAACATTTTAAAATGCGCCTTCTCAATAACCCCTAAATTAACATTGGAAAGAATAGTAATGTATAAAGAGTCTGAATCTTAGCATTAATAAAATTAAATGGGAATTTGATTATGCTGTGTTACAGCTACACCACACATAATGTTCTCAAGCATAACTTTTGCAAATCTGTTAATTCTACTGGTGATTAGATATGTGCATTTCAACACATCTTGCTGCCCTTTGAAATCTAGTACAATCAAGATGTTAGATTGTAAGTTATTTTCTGGTTATTAAGATGCATTTCAATCCTCATCTTTAATCAACTGAAGAGTCACAAGATGGCTTTGATATGCACACTGGGGTGTGTGTGTGTGTGTGTGTGTGTGTGTGTGTGATGCACACTCCAAATTGATGTGCTGTCACTCTCATTTCCTGCATTTCAGGATGTACCCTCTTGTCTATGTTATTAGTAAGGAATTTGTGTTGAGTTTCATTCATTTCAAAGTCAGGGGGTGGGGGAGTGTTGGAAAGCCCTTTACATCTCTAAATCCTAGGGGGGAGCCCCGCGGCTTGGCCCCTCCTGTCAGAGTCTATAAGAGAAGGTGGAGCTCAGCCAGGCGGAGGGAATGCAGCCAGTTGGTAGATAACGCCTGGCTGCCCTCTGACCCTCGGGTTAAACTGCTGTCCGGGCTGTTCAATCTGGTAAGCCGAGTTCCAGGGAGGGAGGCCTGCCAGTTACCTATCAGCGTGCCAAGGCATGGACTTCATCACACCGAGGCCACGGAGCAAATCTTCCTAATGACCTTCTCTTCTGGCCCCCACCCCAACCCCAGCCTGCAGCTCCGAGGCCACTCCACTGTACACAATGTGGGGACTTTCCAAAGCGCTGGCCAGCTGATGACTTCTCTAAACCTTCCAGGGAAGGTCAAAAAAGGAGCGTTGCATTTTGAGCCCTGGGGTGGTGGTCTGAGCTGAGAGGATGGGGAGGCATATCCCCTCAAAGCATTGAGGCCAGCACGCCTATGATTTCCATACGTTGTATAGCGGGTCTTTACCAGGGATCTTAGTCAGGGACCAGGGCAGGGATAGGAAGGAAAAACGCATTTCTTTTTAATGAGTCACATGCCACTACAATATACAGAAAGATAAAGCAATTTGTTGAGAGTAAAAGGGCCAGGCACAGAGAATATGGGCCAGAGAGACAAAGACACACACACGGAGAGAGAGGAAGAAGCAGCAAAGACACGGCGAGAAAGCCAGGTAGTGGAGAGAGACAGAGTGACTCACAGACAGACTTGCAGAGGAAGACGCAGGTAGAGCTGACGGAGACAGACGGACAGAGGGCCGTGGATGCACAGACAGACACGGAGGAGAGAGCAAGAAAGACAGGGACAATGACCAGCACGCAGGGAAGGAGAAGCAGAGACGGGCACAGGGAGGGATGGCAGGAGGCGGCAGAGGCGACACCCCCAGCCCCCGGACAGACAGGTGCAGCACGTGTTCTGGGAAAGACTGTTTGGGCGACGAGATGGACGACACGCGTGACCTCCTAGAAAGCAGGGCTCAGCCCCAGGGTAGACTGTAGAAGGGGATACAGCACCCCTCACACACCCACAAATCACGGGGCTATCCCCTGAGGATGGGGATCGGGGCAGAGTCTTGGGGAAGGGACAAGTGGTGGCGGGCCCGGTCGGGCTCATGGAGGTGGCAGCAGCTGGAATGGCTTCTTGATTGAGCTGCGGAGGCAAACACAGGTGGAAGCCTTTCCTGGGGGCTCTTGCGCCCCCCTCCGAGGCCCCCCTTTCTCTCTCCCCTCCCTTCTTCTTCCCTTGCATCTCCGCGCACCTTTTTCTTCTTTATTTTTCCTTCTGTGAAGACTCCCTTTGATGGAATTTTCATCCACTCACTCACTCTATAGATAGTTATTGACAACTTCCTATGTCCTCTGCCTTTTTAGGGACACGGGAAACAAATCATCAAACGAAGCAAGCCAGGGCTCTGCTTAATTCAGAGTTTTTCTGTCTGAGTCCCCCAAGCATCACACACAATGGGCTTCAGGGTCATGGGTCATAGATTGTGGGGCCAGAGGCTGGCAGCTTCAAGGAAGGAGGCCAGCGTGATCCGTGGAGGGGACTTGGGTAGTGTCCGCAGCACTGGGCCTCTGGAGAGGGAGAGAAGTACCTCCCATCCCCAGGCCAGATGGCCGGTCTGTTTCTTTCATTCCTGTACCAAGCGCCACTTATTCGGCATCTATTACCATCCCCAGGAACTGTGTCAGATGCTTCAAACAACTGAGTGTTGGCGAGCCCAGCGTGACCGGGACTTCGCCAAGGATTCTTCCACCTTTCCCTTCTCCTAGTGTGCAGATGCTGAAGCAGAATACTGGTAAACTGAGGCAAAATCCAGTGCCATTTGCCTGTGACTCATTGAGGAGAGAAGCTCAGCTCCTCTCCCAAGGCCATCCAGCTGCTGAATGCTTTGGCTAAATGTCTACACGTTTCAGAAGAAACCTCTGTGGCTTTCAATAACGTTTGTACAGAAGTCACAGTACGCTTAGTGAAATGCAACTGAGCAGCAAGCAAATAAATTCCAGGGGACACTGTGTGGTCCCCGGCAGAGGTTGAGATTAGAGTCAGTAGGCTGTCCGCTTTCCAGAACCCCGATATGCTCCAAGGATGACTCATTAGAGGACGCAAGCCATGCGGGCAGAGCCAGCCTTCCTCTTCCTGGAGACATTGTCTTTTTTACAATCATGTCACGTTCATTTAAGCTCAGTTTAAGCTTGGAGTTAAGTGTTGTGGCGTGGCCTTGACGCAGTTCACATTCTGGCCTCCTTCAAGAATGTGGGAAATCACAGTTCGGTAGGTGGTGCTGTTGGCCTTTGAGTCAACCTCAGACTGCACCCTCCCCGAGGACTAGGCAGTCCTGGGGTGGGAGAGATCACTCGGAAAGGAGACTCTAAATGTCACTGCAACATAAAAGAACGTGCTTTGTCCTTAGATAGGTTTTTAGGTACAAACTCTGCCAAAATGAGAGCATTTTCAATCCTTCTAGAACTGTTTACTTATACCTGACAGGTATTTATTTATGCGTTCACTTATTCAGACCTCAAGGATAAATTGAGTTGTTCTTCCGTGCCAGAAACATGGAATTCTTTCTGGGATTTGGTTAAGAGGAACAAAGAAAGTATATAAAATCTGAGCCTTGCTACATAAAACCTTCAAATCGGTACTGATAAAGTCTGTTAATGGAGCACCCACCACCTACTGGATACTATGCATTTGGTATGCATGTATATATATTATTCCTATAATCTTGAAGACTTTCTCTTCCCGCTTTGAAATATTAAATGACCTTCCCAAGGTTGCACAACTATTAAGAGGTTAAATGGAATCTGAGGCCAAATCTATGACCTGGAACTCTGTTTCCTTTCCACTGCAACAGGATTATAGCACCAGGACCACTGTGGACGTGAAAGGCTCTAGCGCACATAATTTAAGGACTCCCTCCCTCTTTCCCTGATAAGCAGAGAAGGTAGCAGAGAGAGCAGTGTAACATTAAATAGCTGTATGCCCTTGCATGAACTACTTGATTTCACTTTATCTCAGTTTCTTCATCTGAAAAATGGGGATAACAACAGTAGAAGGCTTACAGAGTTATTGCGGAGAATAAAGGAGATAATATACATAATGTGTTTAGAGTACTAATTAACATGTATGTAAGAATCAGATATGTTTATTGTTATTGACCTAATTAGAGGAAGTGGCTATGTGGGAAATCTCCTTTATGCAGTTTAGCCATACAGAGATTTAGTGGGGAAAGAGATTAATTCCGAATGGATGAATTTTGGAAGTTGTGTTTGGATTATGTCTGGACAAAATGGAAGGATTTTGACAATTGGAGGTAACAATACACATATGTGCAACGGGATCCTCACTTTCCTTAGTTTTTATTTTATGTACGTCAGGTCCTCTGCTAAACCCCTTACGTCCATTTTCTCATTTAATCTTGCAAAAATTTCACAAGGTGGGGACTCGTACAATGACTTTCAATAGAGTCTTTTTTTTTTTTTCTCTGCCCAAGACTGCCTTGCTAAGAAGTGACAGGACAGAGTCAATTCCAGGTCTGTCTTATCCCAAAATTCATCTTATCAGCTCCTGGGTGGCCCCACTGGGTGGAGGACACAGGCAGGGACTGGAGTGAAGGTGGCTGTCAGTGTCCAGACACCCTTGGACTATTGGAACCATCATGGGAAAGTCTTCCTTAGCACATGGATGTGCCCCTTGGGAAATGTAGGAGGTGGGCCAGAACCTAAACTTAAGGGGCCTTCATGGCTGGGCTATAAAGTTTACATATTAGTAAAAGCTGAATAGGAAACAATTGCAATTCAGGGATTGGGAGCAGGAAGTGTGTTTTCCAGACGCATTTCTATGATAATTGAGAAAGAGTTTGATGGACCTGATGTTTAGTCACACTTGCATCTTACAAATGGACAATGTAGGATTAGATCTCCCTATAATTTTGTAACGTTGAAATTAGAGGGTCATTCGTGTCTGTTCTAGATGAGGCAGTTTGGAATTTTGGAGAAGTTAAAAGAAAAGGTGCTGGAGAAATAAGGACTTTTAAAATGCCAGTTGGTTACATTGCATTCCTTGCTTTGGGCTCTTCATGGGCACCTTTTTCACTAATTCAAATGCATATACCGCCTAGATAAGCATGCTGAAAACGCAGCCAGGCATTCTCTAGTGATAGCATGAGCTGAGACATTTCTAGAGAGCCCAAAGAAAATTGTGCTCTGAACATGAAATGGAAGTCCAAAGAAGACCTCATTATTATCCTTCAAGATCTATCTGCAATGCTTTTCCTTGAATATTTAAATACCTGCACCTTTCTCTTTAGCCTCATCCCCTGAATTACAATAGGTTACGAGGGATTCCTGCCCCTCTTTGTCATGCTAAATTAATTTTACCATGTGCCAGAAACATGGCTAGTGAATGTCAGCAGAGAATGACCTCGTATTCTTGTCTTTTCAGCCAAGTGTGCTGGAAAAGAGAACTCTTAGTTATAGGCCTTGTGGTTTATTTATTGTTTTAATGAGCCTTTGCTGTGTAACCGCAGCCCCATTATGACCCGGCCACACCACAAGGAAAGGAAGTTCCCGTAAGCCTTCCCTCACTCATCTTTTCATGTTGCTGGAAGTCAGCTCCTCTTGGCCGTGTGTTGCATGGGCTTCCGGACTTGGCTGCGGCTTTGTTCTTATCAGTGATGCCCTCCTGTCTCCCATCCCTCCTCTCCCCCTTCCTTCTTCCTCTAGGCTATGAGGCCTCAAGTATCAAGCAGAGAAGGCGAAAGCAAGTGTAATGAATCACATTTCTCGGGCCTGAACCATTGTGGAAAGAAAAGCCGGCCAGGAAAAGGCGGCAAGCCACTGGGATGACAGGGTCCCCTTTCTCTGCCTGCCTTTGTCAGTCTTAAATAGAAACGGATGCATTTCACATGGCTTTCCCAGGAGACCACAGTTATTAAGAAAGTGCCAATAGTACATTTAAGAGAAACAGCGCCGAGTGTGTGAGAACTGGTATGAAATTGTACAGTGGGATTTCACACATTTTGGGGAAAATTTGTTCTTTGAATTCGGAGGATGGGGTAGAATATCCCAAAGCAGAGAACAAGGATGCCAGAGGCCCGGGTTTTCCACCACCTTTGCGACATCACCAGGTGACTTTCAACGACTTGTTCCATGCTACCTTCCTCAGGTCACCCCAGGTGAGCCAGCCCCCAAGTGGCATAAGCTTAGCCCTCTACTTCGCTTGGGCGGTTCAGTGCAGTGGTGAAAAACACAGGCTTCAGAGTTCCATGGACTTGGAATCTCAGTCTCACCATTTGTGATGTGGGTACAAGGTCCTTAGCTCCTCTGAGTCTCTGTGTCCTGTTTCCTTAGTTGTACGACAGGGAGAGTCAGACCTATGACACAGCTTTTGTGGTGATTAAAGAAACCACCATAGGTAAAGTGCTAGGCACACAGTAGGTGCTTAGCTAACAGTAACTGTTTTTTTCCTCTCATTTTTTCCTATTCCTTTTTTTCTACCTCCTCCTCCTCTTATTGTTAATTTCATTTTAAATTTTTGACTGTTATTTTTACCTACTAGTAATATGTACTTACGAAGTACTTGTGAGTTTTTTTTTGTTTTTTCTTTTTTGTAGAGACAGAGTCTCACTTTATCGCCCTCTGTAGTGCCGTGGTGTCACAGCTCACAGCAACCCCCAACTCCTGGGCTTAGGCGATTCTCTTGCCTGAGACTCCTGAGTAGCTGGGACTACAGGCGCCCGCCACAATGTCCGGCTAGTTTTCTGTTTTGCAGTTCAGCGGAGATCAGGTTTGAACCCACCACCTTCGGTATATGGGGCCGGCGCCCTACTCGCTGAGCCACAGGCGCCGCCCAGTACTTGTGAGTTTTAATACAGACAGATAAGGCGCGTCCATCCCCTCAAACATTTATCATTTCTTTGTGTTAGGAACATTCAAATTACACTGGCTATTTTAAAATATAGAATAGGTTACTGTCAACTACTGTAGTCACCCTATTGTGCTATGAGTACTAGATATTACTCATTTTAATCTGACTGTACTTTTGTAACTATTAACCAGCCTCATATTCTCCCCCTTTTCCCCGCCACCCTTGCCAGTCTCGGGTACCCATCATTCTGCTCTCTAGAGTCTTGCATTCAATTGTTTAAACATTTTTAGTTCCCACATAGGAGTGCCTTTTCCTCCTGTTTTTCCTCTTCCTCCCCCTCCCCCCTCTTTTCCTTCTTCCTCCTCCCCTTGCCCCCCTTTCTGCCATTTTGGTCTTCCTGGGAACCGTGAAGCCGGAGGCTCTGTTGCTGAGTCCCGTCCTGAGGAGGGCTCAGTCCAGTGCCATCTTCCTGGCACGGTCATCTGCGCAGAGCAGTGCCTTCCTCTTTGGAGTTCGTGGAATAGACACGGAGGTCCGTGTATATCACTAATGGGAAGGGGAGCCAGAAATTCAGTGCTGGTCCGATTCTTTGACAGTTTCTTAATCCCTAGAGCTCCAACTAAGCTTAGTCTCCTTCCCCAGGTACAGGCAGCAGGTGAGAGCTCAGAGGACGGAGATAGACCCTCTTTGAAATGCCGTGCTTTGGACGGCAGAAGCGAGACTTGTGCTGCTGATCACAGTGGTACTTGGTGTGTGTATGTGTCCTTGGAAAGGAATGCTGTTACAGGAAGGGTAGCTTTAAATCAATTTGAGTCAGACACATAAAACATTGAGAAATCTTTGTTCATATTCTTTCCTTTCTTTTCTTTTTTTTTGAGACACAGCCTAAAGCTGTCACCCTGGGTAGAGTGCTGTGGCATCACAGCTCACAGCAACCTCCATTTCCTGGGCTCAAGCGAGTCTCTTGCCGCCATCTCCCAAGTAGCTAGGACTACAGGCACCCGCCACAACGCCCGGCCATTTTTTGGTTGCAGCCATCATTGTTGTTTGGCAGGACCAGGCTGGATTCGAACCCGCCAGCTCAGGTGTACGTGGCTTGCGCCTTAGCCCGTTGAGCCACAGGCGCCGAGCCATGTTCTTTCTTTTAAAAAACAATATTGTGCACCACTTTGTGCACCACTCATGCATCAGGCACTGGGGAGACAGTAGGAAATAAGATAGAAGGTAAGAAGTTTCTGCTTCTGTGGGGCTTCATAACAGGCCAGAGTTTTCTCGAAGTCTGGGCTGGCCGACTGCTTTGGCCAGTAGTGATGAGGGGTCAGTGTGTTAGTCTGCTAGGGCTGCCAACAAACATACCAGACTCGAGGGCTCACACAACAGACCTTAATTCTTACACATTTCTGGAGGCCAGAAGTCCAAGTACAGGTGTTGGCTGGGTTGGTCCCTTCTGAGGACACTGAGAGGGCCTGTTCTAGAGGCCAGAAGTCCAAGTGCAGTGTTGGCTGGGTTGGTCCCTTGTGAGGGCCTGAGAGGGCCTGTTCTGTGCCTTCCCCCCCTCGTGGTGGTTTACCAGTCATCTTTGGCTTGTAGCTGTGTAACTCCAAGCTCTGACTTGATCTCCGCATGGATTTTCCCTGTGTGCCTTCACATTATCTTCTCTTTGTGAACATCTGTGTCTGCATCCCAATGGGCCCTACCACTCTACTACCCTCCTCTTAACTTGGGTATATTTACAAATAAGCTCAGACTTCGAGGTTCTGGTGGTTAGGTGTCAAATATATCTTGAGGGGGGACAAACTTGAACTCCAAATAGAATTTGGGTCCAGTCCTTAAAGAGATTGATGACTCATTATTTATGAGAATAACTGCTTTTGGAAACTAGCCACCATGTTGTGAGGAAATCCAATGGCTACGTGGGGAAGCCCATTTGTTTATTTATTTGTTAGAGACAGGTTCTCTCCCAGGGTCACCCCCGTCACCCAGGCTGCAGTGCAGTGGTGTAATCATAGCTCACTGCAGCCTTGAACTCTTGGGCTTAAGTGATTCTCCAGCCTCCTCCTCTTCCTGAGCAACTAGGACTGTAGGCAGATGTCACCACGCCCAGCTAATTTTGTTTGCGTGTTTTGTGTAGAGACAGGGTCTCACTATGTTGCTCAGGCTGATTTTAAACTCCTGGCTTCAAGTGATCCTCTCACCTTGGCCTCCTAATGTGTTAGGTGGACACGGCCTGTGGAGAGGAGCTGAGGCCCCCAGCCAACTGCCCTAACCCTGCCCCCAGCACCACCTCACCAGCCGTGTGGAGTGAGTTGTCTTGGAAGGGGACCCCGCTGACCTGCCAGTGGAGTTAGCACAACCAACACGAGCAGAGCAGGCCGGGGCTACTGCTGATGGGCCTGACCCAAATTGCACATTTGTGAGCAAGGTTTAAGTATCTGTTATGGTTTAGGCCACTGAGTTACTCAGGGATAGATAACCATGATATCCTTAAAAGCACACATTAAACACGTAGCTGTGTGTGACAGTGTTGGGAGGTGGAAGCACAGGGCCCCGGGGGGGAGTCAGCAGAAGTGAGGCTGGCCTTTTACTGGCCTGTTTTGTTACTAAGTAAATGCTCCTCTGCACGGGTCAACTGCAGGTGCTTTGCTCCTGCCCACCTGACTTTGCAGAATGCCCTTGATTCAGGGACCCCTTCGCTCTCTTTGCATCTGTGCTTCCCTTTGGGGAAGTGGTGGGAGTAGAAGCTTGTCAGTGTGTGATGAGCAAGCCCGTCTACAGTGGCCTCCCTTTCCTTTCAGCTCCTTCATTACGGCGCCGAAAACGGAGCATACAAATTTCCCATGGAACGTTAAGTGCTCTTTGCTGACTGTGGAGGATAAGCAAGGGGCAATGAAGTGAGGGTCGGCGTGAACAGGGAGGGGTGAGTTCGCAAGTGGGTTGTGTTCTTGTTTTCCCTCTGTTCACCTGGGCTGTGGGATACAACAAGTACTATTAAAGGGAAATTGCATGGCTGACAGGCAAGAATGGCCTCTTCGGGCAGGACTCCCCATCACCCCAGGTAATCCAGAGAGGTAGACCACAGTCAGCAGACCAGAGCAAGGCCTCCTTGTCTACTAAGGAAACCTGAGGCCAGATTATTTCTATTCCAGATCTGGGGCAAGGGATGGGTGGAAGATAAAAGCAGGTCCCAGGGGCTGTTTTGTTCAGCATCTGGGAGGGTTGCATTAGAAGAGGGGTTGTTTTTAGGTCCGGGCCGGGGATGCCCTCAGAGTTTTAAACCTGGCTTCTTGGTTCATTCACTCAATAAATATATGAGCTGGACGTGGTTGTAGGAATTGAGTGCAGTGGAGGAGAAATCACACAAGGGCTCTGTCCATCTTACATTCACTCCAGCAAAGAGACACATGATATGTAAGTAACAAATTATATATATATATATATACACACACATATATATGTACACATAATAATTTTAGATTATAATAAAGTGACAAAGGAGAAGGTTAAAACTATCCTTTTTTTCAAAGAGCTTTCATTCAAACCCTGATTTTTTTCCTTATGACTTGCAGAATCAAGTCCAAATGACTTCTCGTGGCATTTATGATCTTTCCCCAATCTGGTTCCTACTGTGTTTCCACAGTTAGTTTTTTTTCTTTTTCTTTCCTTCCTTCCTCAGAATACACCCATATGCTTCAGTCATGGGAGGGGATTGAGAGCACCACTCAGAGTCGGACTGACTAGGCTCAAACCTCAGCTGTGGCCCTCCTTAGCTCTATGAACCTAGCTGGGTTGTTCCACCTCTCTGAGCCTTAGCTTTGACATCAGTGAAATAGCTAGAACATGACTGCTGTCTCTCAGGGTGACTGTGGAAATCAGATGAGATCGTGAACAAGATCGTGAACATCTTGTTTTAGTGTCCACACTAAAACAAGACATGACTTACTTGATATTCATCCCCATATTATAAATGTGTATGTGTGTGTGTTTGTATATGTATATATAATAAATGTAATATGTGTGTGTGTATATATATTTATATACTAGGTGTTCATAAAGTTCATGTTCACTTTAAAATAAACAACTATTAAGAGTTGCACATGAACTTTATGGACATCCTGTATATATATAGTCATGGTGACTCTATTCTAAGTCAGACTCTCTTTCTTAAAAGCCAAACAGTGAGACATGGATGGTGCCTCTGTTGCCACTCCTGTACGGTTCATAGATGCTGAATAAAATATTCTCAACTCACTGGTGAGTCTTGCAGCGGATGGCAGAGTCTTAACTAGGAGAAATGCTGTTTCTAAGGGCTCAGAATGGGTAATTAGGAGCCTGTCAGGGGGAAGCTGTGAAGAACTGCACTCTTTCGCTTAAAGAACTGCAGTTGGGAGCCACATTATGAGAATCCACGTGTGCCACTTGGCAGCATTAGAATTCCAAGACAGAGTCATCTTTAAAGATTCCCTCTCATTGAAGCCGGTGGTGAGTTGGTCTGGGCTGCTCTGCAAACAGTGGTAAGCCTTTTATCATTTAAATATCACTCCCTTGGGGCAGAAAAAAGGGACAAAATACTGAAAATAAAAGTTAATTAAAAAATAAAATCAAGAGAAATGTCTCTCAGAGGCCACCTCTGTTACAGAGACCACCTGTCATTAAGCATTTTCCTGTCTATAAACCCGAGATTGGAAGCCGATTGACTCTTCTGTTGTTTAATTTTTAATGCCTTCTGTCTGGTCTCCGTGGTAGCTATTATAAGCAGGGGCTGTTGCATAGACATGTACCTTGCCCAGAGAAAAAGTGAGCAAACCCACCACCAGAACCATCATCCTCTGGGAAAAACCAGCAGTGGGATGTCTCCGCCCTGTCCTGGGGAATTTGCTCTTGCAGCAATGCTAGCCTGGCCCCTCGTTGTGGGTAAATTCATAGATCAAAGAGGAAGGGAACGTCTGGGAAAAGGGAACTAAATGGTGGCTCCTCAGCCAGAGAGTATCTTCCAGTTCTCTTTTTGATCTTTCTGATTCCCTGGGTCACTCATTCCATGCAGATTGACTGAGCATCTGTTATGTGCCATGCATTGTTGTGGACACTGGGGTTGAGGTAGTACAGTCTGAGAAAAATCTCTATTCTTTTTTTTTCCCAGCTATTTATTTATTTATTTTTTATTGTCTTTATTATTAAATCATAGCTGTGTACAATAGTGCAATCAAGGGGTACAATGTGCTGGTTTCATATACAATCTGAACTATTTTCATCAAACTGATTAACATAGCCTTCCTGGCATTTTCTCAGTTATT
>CAUYRH010081721.1:0-10482 GCA_963574655.1 Perodicticus potto
CTCCATATAGGGTCAGAAGAGATTAAACTTTCACTCTTCACAGATGATATGATTGTATACCTGGAAAACACCAGGGATTCTACTACAAAACTCTTAGAAGTGATTAAGGAATACAGCAGCATCTCAGGTTACAAAATCAACACTCATAAATCTGTAGCCTTTATATATACCAAAAATAGTCAAGCTGAGAAAATAGTCAGGGACTCTATTCCGTTCACAGTAGTGCCAAAGAAGATGAAGTATTTGTTTACCTAACAAATGAACTTTGAAGTATGAGTTTACCTAACAAAGGACATGATAGATCTTTATAAAGAGAACTATGAAACTCTAAGAGAAGAAATAGCTGAAGATGTTAACAAATGGAAACCATACCATGCTCAAGGCTGGGAAGAATCAATATTGTTAAAATGTCCATATTACCCAAAGCAATATACAATTTTAATGCAATCTCTATGAAATCTCCATTGTCATTTTTTAAAGATCTCGAAAAAATAATATTTTGTTTTATATGGAATCAGAAATAACCTCGAATAGTCAAGACATTACTCAGAAATAAAAACAAGGAGGAATTATGCTACCAGACCTCAGACTATACTATAAATTAATCATGATCAAAACAGCATGGTACTGGCACAAAAACAGAGAGGTAGATGCATGGAACAGAATAGAGAACCAAGAGGTGAACCCAGCTACTTACTGTTATTTGATCTTTGACAAACATTCAATGGGGGAAAATAGGGATATTTAACAAATGGTGCTGGGTGAAGTGGCTCACGACCTGTAGAAGACTGAAACTGGACCCATACCTCTCACCATTAATTAAGATAGACTCTTACTGGATTAAAGATTTTAACTTAAGATATGAAACTAAAAATACTAGAAGAAAGTGCAGGGAAAACTCTTGAAGAAGTTGGCCTGGGCAAATATTTTATGAGGTGGAACCCCCTGCCTGGGGGCAATTGAAGCACTATCAAAAATACACTACTGGGACCTAAAGCTAAACTAAAAAGCTTCTGCACAGCCAAGAACACAATAAGTAAAGCAAGCATACAGCCCTCAGAATGGGAGAAGATATTTGCAGGTTATGTCTCCGAGAAAGGTTTAATAACCAGAATTGACAGAGAACTCCAACATATTAGCAAGAAAAGAACAAGCGATCCCATCTTGGGTGGACAAGGGACTGGTAGAGAAACTTCTCTGAAGAAGACAAGGCGCATGGCCTACAGACACATGAAAAACTGCTCATCATCCTTAATCATCAGAGAAACACAAATCAAAACTACTTTGAGATATCATCTAACTCCAGTAAGATTAGCCCACATCAAAAAATCCCAAAGCCAGAGATGTTGGTGTGGATGTGGAGAAAAAGGAACACTTCTACACTGCTGGTGCAAACCTTTTGGAAAGATGTCTTGAGAACACTTAGAGATCTAAAAATAGACTTGCCATTCGATCCTGCAATTCCTCTACTAGGTATATATACAGAAGACCAAAAATTACATTATAACAAAGATATATGTACCAGAATTTTTATTGCAGTCCAATTCATAATTGCTAAGTCATGGAAGAAGCCCAAGTGTCCATTGACCCATGAATGGATCAATAAATTGTGGAATATGTACACCGTGGAATATTATGCAGCCTTAAAGAAACACTAACAAAAGCTGATAAGCAAAATAAAGGTCTGTGCATAATTTTCATGGTATCTAATGCCACAGATAGGCAAAAAATATCTTGGAGTAACAATCCTCATTATGCAGTGGCCTCTTCAGAGACTCCTTTAAAACTATCAAGCATGCCCTAAGTTTGCTATCACTAATATAGAAAATATACATATCTAAGTAATAAAATATATATTTTTATTTTCTTATAATAAAAATAAAAGAAAGTTGGGCAACATAAAACTGGTGGGCTATTTGACATTGTATTAGAGAAACTAAAGGATCAACATCGGGTATGAAATAATTAGTTGCAATTCTGAGTGAGTTCCGACGGTGCTCATTAGGTATTTTAGCTCTAATATTACTCTTAATGTGCTTCATTCTTGAAAATAGTTGCTCACAAATTTATGTTGGTGATGCCAAAAAACAATGACATAAAAAAGGAGTGATTGTGAAGCAAGGCATATTTGTCTTTGGGAAGACAGGACCTATAAAAGCCTAGTAAAGATACATGATCAAATATTTCTTAAGTCAAATGTCAGATTGCAGCTCTATACTTTCCATTGGAAAATTGGCAAGTAACATATTTATGTCAATTGAAAATGAAGTCACAGTTATGCCAAAATATTATTTTCCCAGAAATTTCGAAATCTGTTTTAAAATTCTTGTATAAAATCTAAAACCAAGGCTGCATTTTTTCACTGTTCACCGGACTATGTTTGCCAACGTGTCTAAATTCATAAAATTGTTTGCCTTTACATGATTTTGCCATAATTTCAGTTTCATTTCAAACACTGCTATGGCTTGAAACATTGTATTGGTAAGTGAGTTTTCACCTTGAAGATGTATGTTATCTCATTTAAAAGAGTAGTTAAATCCATTAAAATGCTAAGTCTGTAAGCCAGTTATTGTCATGAAGTTCTGGTACAATTTAGTTTTTGATACCATAAAACGACTTGATAACATGTTGCAAATCATAACATCTTTTCAACATTTGGTCTCGAGTTAGCCTTCTTACTTTCAAAAAGTAAATGGTATTAGGATAAATACTTTTAAAGATTCCTGGCATTGGTAATGATTCAATCCCTTGGCCCTTGTGAAACGTTGATGATGACTGACATGATGTTATCCATTTTTAAAGCTTTTGCACGAACATTTTCTTGATGTACTATACAATGATACTTCATCAAATGTGAGTTTGGGGTGACAATTGGATTGTCTTCTATTAATTTACAAGTGCTTCTCTTTCACTTACCATCCTTGGGTACAATCAGTAACTATACTAGATTTGTTGACAACAGAAAAAGAACATTATTTTAACATATTTATATCTGCTTACTATATATTTTTTGATTTTGTTTTGTTTCTTAATGGCACTAAAGAAGACATTTTATCAGTGACATTATATTCATCATCAATACCTCTAATAAATATGGCAAGTTGAGCCATATTTATGGAATCAGTGCTATCATCCATTGGCAAAGCATAAAATTTAAATTTGTTCTTCAACTTCTTTCTATAGATTTTCCAATTTCTTTGATTCACCTGGCTGTAATAGTTTGGTGAGACAAACTGATTTTGGAAATATCCCACTTTATTTCAGGGAAAACTATATCTACAATGTTTCCTGTCCACTGCTTAATAAACTCATCATTAGTAAATGGCTGTAAATTCTTTACTATTAAATATGCTAATATACACCCAGCTTTTACAATGAATCCATCTGAGTTGCAACTTAAAAAAAAAAGATTTTTGTTGAGAAGTCAGACTTTTTCTCCATTTCTGTTATTTAGTCCTTTGTACTTGTAGAATCTGGCAGCATGCTGTTGTATATAATGCCTTAGTGTGGCATGGGAGGGAGATACAACACAGCCAATTCAGAATTACCCAAGGTGGAGGGGACTTTCCCAACTGCCTGGGCAGAGGAAGGGAGAAAAGGTGCAAGAAATTTGCACACAGAGTTTCCATGAAAATATCTGCTGAGACCTGTAGAAAATGACACTGTATCAGCCTGTAATGAGGCAGACAGGTGCCGTCCCAATTTGTAATCTCAGGAGGTTTTATTAAGATTTTTGGGTGTGTGTTTACAGAATGAAGAAGTAAAGAGTTGATGATCTCATGACTCAATCATGCCAGTGGTCTTTTGATTAAGAAAAAGGTCATAAGGGTGGAGGCATAGAATCATACAATCAATCATAGAACAATTTTGAAGAACAGAACTAAGTAGATAACAAACAAAGTTGCCTTAGAAAATGGGAGAAGACTGGTTATAACCTTCAGGCTAGATTGATGCTGCTCAAAGATAATTTTTTTTTTAGGTTTTCTAATGGTGGATATTTTATGTATTTATTTTTATTAAATAATAGCTGTGTACATTAATGCATTCATGGGGTATAATGTGCTGGTTTTATATATAATTTGAAATACTTACATCAAGGCTGGTTAACATAGCCTTCCTTTCAATCCTGCAATTCCTCTACTAGGTATATATCAGAAGATTAAAAAAAAAAATCACTTTATAACAAAGATATTTGTACCAGAATGTTTATTGCAGCTCAATTCATAATTGCTAAGTCTTGGAAGACCAAGTTGTCAGGGCCTGGGACTGGCCAGGTCTTGAGCCCGGCTTAATTAGGTTCTGGACGCAGACGGCCAAGCTATTATCTTGCTCAGGAACAATTGCTCGTAGGTGCCTGAGGGCTATATACTTTAGCAGGAGAGAGAGAGAGTCTTAGAATAAAGCAGTCTTAGAGTATATAGATCTTATTCTTTAGTAAAGTTTGGTAACCTTCAGCAGACAGATGTCATGCTGGTGTTCTGCAGGCAGGAGAGGAGACCGAGCCAGAGTAAGCAGGTCCATGATAGAATGTGCATGCTCCCAACTGCCTTCTCCCCCAGCCTAATATAAGGCTGATCTCGTGCCTCTCAACACCACAGGTGTAGAGACTGTCAATTCACCAATGCTTTTATCTCGCGAGCTCTCATGAGAGCTAAATCCCTTTTCATGCCCTTTTCACCAAGGTGTTCCATTATTGAGCTACACAGTTATTTCTTATAACTCTCACTCCTCCTAGCCATAGGCTATACAGGTTGCTATACCAAGTGCCCAGTGACCCATGAATGGATTAATAAGTTGTGGTATATGTACAACATGGAATATTATGCAGCCTTAAGAAAGATGGAGACTTTACCTCTTTTGTGTTTACATGGATGGAGCTGGAACATATTCTTCTTAACAAAGTATCTCAAGAATGGAAGAAAAAGTATCCAATATACTCAGCTGTACTTATGAAACCAATATTTAAGAAACCCACACTTCCCTATGAAAGCTAAAATGCAACTACAGCCCAAGATGAAGGGGAAAGAAAAGGGGGAGAGGGAGAATGAGTTCGATGGAGGGTAATGGGTTGGACCACACCTATGGTTCATTTTACAAGGGTACCTGTCAAATTTAATAAGTATAGAATATTAATGTCAAAGATAGTTTTTAATCCCCTTCTAACTCTGCTGATATCCTGTTTCCTCTTAGGTGCTAAATTTTATTCAGATGTCCCCAAACTAGTTTTCTGTCTATGCTGGTAAACATTCTGACCCACCTAACCACCATAAACATGCTGAGCAGCAGGGGCTGAGGCCTGGGGCCATTCCCATTTGAGTCTTCTGGAGTGTCCACTTCCATTATATGCCCACGATGCCTTTTCAAATTATAGTCTTTGAAAACTTGCACAAACTTTCTACAAATTAGGCAGAGTGTCTTATAATTTGCCTTGACAAAAAAGTTGTCTACATTTCATCAAACAACCTTCCTTCATCCATCATTTTTCTTTTTGGGGGTTCTGTTTACTTTTGATAAATTATAAAAGTCATGCTGAGTTTAAAATAATAATAATAGAGAAGGGACAATATTTGCTTTTATTATGAAAATTAATTGACAGGAAAACAGGAAGCAAGGTTTGGGTCTTTCCACATCTTGGTTGCTGATGCAGGGTAGGGGTGGCAGTGGCAGACTGTAAACCATGGTGGACAAGGTGTGAGGCACCACAGAGGTGTGTAAGTAAGTACTCTTAATAATCAAATAAGAATGCTTACCTGACTTCTAAATAACATTAAATGCATAACATTGCAATGGTAGGTTGAAATGTTATTGATAATGTGTTTCTCTACAAAGTTCACACTTGGGAACCACATGATCAAGTTCCACCAAAAGCAATCACAAAAAAATCTCAGAGTATTTGGAGTAAGTTTACAATTTTGTGTTGGGGTTCATTCATAACCACTTTGGGCAACATGCAGCCTAGCGGCTGCAGGTTAAACACCTCTGTACTATTCTATCTTACAATCTCACTACTGGTATCTACCCAAGAAAAGGAAATCTTTGTACCAAAGCACACCTTCACTGGAATGTTTATTTCAGCACAGGTCACAAATGCAAATATGTGGGTTCAACCCAAGTACCCATCAATTAATGAATGATTAACAAAATGTGGTGTATGTACATCATGGAGTACTTACTACTCAGCCATAAAAATGATGAATTAATGCCTTTTGGAACAATTTAGATAACACTGGAGACCATCGTCCTAAGTGAAGTATCTCAAGAACAGAAAACACCACATATATTCATTATTCAATTGAAACTTACTGATGAGCACAAATACATACAAGGGAAGTAAAGCTTAGTGGAAACCAAATAAGAGGTTGGAGAGAAAAGGAGAGTCAACAACCTTGTTAATGGTACAATGAACTACGTGTGTTGTGCACACTTATAGCCATGAATCAAGTATGATAAGGGTAAGCTGTGTAACCCAAAATTTGTACCCCATTACTATTGAGGAAATTTTAAAAAGTGGACAAAAGACATGAACAGTTTTTCAAAAGAAGATAGGCAAATGGCCAAAAAGCATGTGAAAAAATGCTGAATATTGGGTGGTGCCTGAGGCTCAAAGGAGTAGGACGCTGGCCCTATACGCTGGAGGTGGCAGGTTCAAACCCAGGCCCAGCCAAAAAAAACTGCAAAAAAAAAAAAATGCTGAATGTTGCTAATCATGATGGAAATGCAAATTATAACCACGATGAGCTATCACCTTACCCCTGTCAGAACAGTAATTATTAAAAGCAACAGATACTCTTATGGGTGCAGAGAGAAAGAAATGCGTACATGGTGTTGGTTTTGCAAATTAGTAAAACTACAATAGAAAACAGTACAGGATTCCTCAAAGAAAGAGATAAAGACTTATCATTTACTCAGCAATCTCACTACCAGGTAGGTCTACTCAAAGGAAAATATGACATTTTATCAAAAAGATAGTTGCATTTTAATTCTTCTTGCAGCACAATTCACAATCACAAAGATGTGGAACTAAGTGCCCCTACATTCATGAGTGAAGAATTAACAAAATGTGGTATATTTACCATGGAGTACTATTAAGCCACAAGAAGAAATGATGTCCTTGTAGTGCTTTGGCTGCAACTGGAGATCATTATTCTAAGCAAAGTACCTTAGGAATAGAAAGAAAAACACTGCATGTTCTCTTTAATAACAGAACAAATCAGTGTGCACACATGAGCACAGAGAGAATAGAGGTCATTGGAAAATAAGAAGGAGGGTGGAGGAGGGGTAAAGAACTACCTATCAGGTACAATGAATACTTTGTTCTAGTGATAAACACACTAATAGCCTGACTATGGCATTATAATAGCTATTCATGTAACAAAAACTTTTGTTCTCCCTTAATATTTGGAAGTTAAAAAAGGAGGGAAATTAAATCAAAGAATGCAGGGAACTGAGTATTAATCTGCCCGGGGTCTCTAAAGATGCTAGGAGGCATGTATTTTGATTTGAAATTTTTTTCTTTAGTTTTATTTATATCAGTGTTGTTTGCTTAACACTTATTCTCTGGAAATGAACAGCTCTCTTGAAACATCCTTATGAAATCGCAGGTCATATTAATTAGTGGAATTAATTAATACTTGATTGAAAATTAAATACTAAGCAAAATCCTCTTGATTTTTATGGAAGAAGAGAGAGAAATAAAGAGGGAAAGAGGGGAAGAAAGGGAGGGGGAATGGGAGAAAGACTGAGATTTCTTGGGTTTTAGTATTTTTTCCTTCGTAGAACTTCACAGTACCCGAACTCATTCACAAGTACTAAATCTAAACAAAAATTCAATAGCAAAAGTGGACCCAATTCTAGCATTGCTCCACATGGACTGTACTGTGAATAATTAAGTCCACTCAGAGACTTATTTGTACCCAGGTAGTCCATAATATATGTGGGAGTTAATTCCATTTTTCTTGATCAGGGGAAGCTACTTGCAAAATAAAGGGCTCAGACCAAGGAAATAATCTTTTTTTCTTTTTCTCTATCTGGCAAAAATGTAGGATATAGAAATTCTGTGTAATGTCTTATAAACACATACATGTGCCCTTTGGAAAACTATGCTTCAAATGGGAATTTCCATATTGCTATTAAAATCAAAAGAATGAATTATATCCTCTGTTGGACATAATGAACCAAGCAGTTTGGTGTGAGGACTTAGGGCAATCTTCCAGTAAATGTAATAGTTTGGACAATTTGAGGGGGATTTAGAAAAGTACCAGGCATATCTTTGGATCTTTTAATTGAATTAATAATAATAAAGGATATGGGAGAGTAAGAACTGTTTGTCTCATGCAATGCAAAATAATTTGAAAACAGACTCAGATAATGAGGCACAAATCCTAGCCTTAGTGCTTTTCCCAGATTCACTCTCTTCTCAGATAAAATTCCCAGTTCTGTGAAATGTGTGTCACTTTGTCATAAAATATACAGATGGGCTAGGACTGAAAGACGTTTTAAAGACCATCTGATCCAAAGATTATAAATTCAAATATACTTATGTGCCAAACAGCTGTGATAAATGAATAAAGGTCCTGAGATCTGTGGCTCAATTTTTTTTCCTACACTAGTAGTTTGAGTCCTATTATTCTAAAATTTTCTTAATGCTTGTGATTGTCAAAAAGAATCCATTTTTTTCCCTCACACATAAGAATACAGTGTAGAAATGGTTTAACTTATATCATGACAGCAAGGAAAGGCCAGCCTCATTCAATATTGTTGGAAAAGTAACATCAAATCTTGCTGATAATTCACGCAAAGGTTGAGGTGGATTTGCTTCCATTACAGCTTTCAGCTCATCATTATCTACTCTGGTCTCAGGCCACCCATCATTATCTACTCTGGTCTCAGGCTCATTTTTAAGATTAAAATAACAAGAGTCAAATTATCAATGTACTATGTGTTCATTAGTCACATCCTTTCCAAATGCTTTGTTGATATTCTGAGCTGTTTGCACTGCATTGGATGCACAATATAATTCATATTTGAAAGTAACATGAATGTTGGATTTATCCATGGTTTCACACAGATTGCTTTTTAAAAAAGAAAAGATTTGAAAGGTGATCATAATCTACAACACACATTTGAAAAAATGAGGATGGCCTGTTAGGATAAAAAAAAAAAAAAAAAAAACAAGGAGTGTCAAAGAAAAATGTCAGAGGTATCAACTGTCAAACTCAGTAGCTAAGGAAATCGGACATTTCATATTTAATAACCTAATAATAAATACTGTAAAAACAAATATGTGTTGGGAGTCAACATCATTTGGATTTTGATACAGCTATACTGCCTACTTGCTTGATGAGGAACCTAGAACAAGTTGCTTAATATTTCTTTTTTCTTTTTTCTTTTTTTTTTTAGAGACAGAGTCTCACTTTGTCACCCTTGGTAGAGTGCCATGACATCACAGCTCACAGCAACCTCCAGCTGTTGGGTTTAACAGATTCTCTTGCCTCAGCCTCCCGAGTAGCTGAGACTCACCACAATGCCTGGCTATTTTTTTGTTGCAGTTTTGCTGAGGCCGAATTTGAACCTGCCACCCTCGGTATATGGGGCCGGCGCCCTACTCACTGAGCCACAGGCGCTGCCCAAGTTGCTGAATATTTCTAAATCCCACCTTGTACCTCTGTAAAATAGGGAAAATAATACCTAATCCAGTGAGTTATCTAGTGGATAACAAGTGTGTGCAGTGTATATGTATGTGTGTATGTGTGTGTGTGTGTATACATGTGTATGTATGTAGTCCCCAGCATCTGCCATGTGGTATAGCTGAGCTTAGAATTCAAAGCCATTCTAGGGAGAGGGTGTGATTTCAAATATTGATCCATTTCCTTCACATTGTCAATTTTCTGGGCATAGAGTTTCTGGTAGCATTCAGAGATGATCTCTTGTATCTCTGCGTCATCAGTTTTAATTTCCCCTTTATCATTTCTGATTGAGGTTACTAGAGATTTTACTTTTCTATTTCTAGTTAGTCTGGCCAAAGGTTTATCTATTTCATTTAGTTTTTTAAAAACCAACTCCTTGTTTCATTAATTTTCTGAATGATTCTTTTATTTCAATTTCATTGATCTCTGATTTGATTTTGGATATTTCTTTTCTTTCTTTTTTTTTTTTAGATTAACATTTTTATTTTATTTTATTTATTTATTTATTAAATCACAGCTGTGTACATTAGTGCAATCAAGAGGTACAATGTGCTGGTTTCATATACAATCTGAAATGTTTTCATCAAATTGTTTAAGATAGCCTTCATGGCATTTTTTTTCCCCAGTGGTAAGACAGAATTTATTTACAGAAAACAATACAGAAAACACTAAAGCTCCTGGTAGAGAGAGAGAACTCAAGTGGGGAGAGAAAAGCTCTCTCCGTTTCTCTCCCAGTCTTTCCCTGTCTCCCCCTTTAGGCTTTTAGTCTCGGGGTATATATAGGTGTATGGGTTCC
>CAUYRH010081723.1:0-18662 GCA_963574655.1 Perodicticus potto
TTTTTTTTTGAGACAGAGCCTCAAGCTGTCACCCTGGAGAGAGTGCTGTGGCATCACAGCTCACAGCAACCTCCAATTCCTGGGCTCAAGCGAGTCTCTTGCCTCCGCCTCCCAAGTAGCTGGGACTACAGGTGCCCGCCACAGCCATTTTTTCTTTTGGTTGCAGCTGTCATTATTGTTTGGTGGGCCCGGGCTGGATTCTAACCCACCAGCTCAGGTGTACGTGGCTGGCACCTTAGCCTGTTGAGCCACAGGCACCTAGCCGATCTTTCTACATTTATATCTGTTCAGATTGTATTTTAAATAAGTAATTAATTTATTCCCATTCTTTTGCGAAAAGGAATTAGAACTAAATATGCAAAACAGATGTGTAAAAACAGTCATTGTTTTTGAAAGCCTTCAGCCATATAAGGGAAATAATGAAAACTAAAATTCATTAATCACTGTTTAAAGCACAAATTCATCATCTTCAGAAACAGAATTTTTTAATGGCTATGAATATCATTATGCTGAATTTCACTCACCAAAAAAATATTCAGATAAATGGGAGTATAATGGAAGTCCCTTTTTATCAATAGGAAGAAAAATCACAAAAAATTAGCGTGGGCAGGGACCGTCGTATTGATTTATGAGCAACATAGTTGAGAACACATAACTTAGACACAGATTTACTGGGGATGGAGGCGTGCTAAGACACAATAACTACAAGTAATAGAAGGCATTTCATAAAGTATATATATTAGGACCCTGTACCAGCAACAAAATTAAATGGATTCTTCTTTGGATAAATACATATGTTAGAGTTAAAATAACTACACAACGTACTATTATTATATAATCACCTATATTTATCTAGATAAAATAAAAATGTTATCTAGATAAATAAAGACAGGAAAATAGAAATAGAACATAAATCATAATCCTAATTCTTTTAAAAAAAAAACTGTGAAGGATGTTTGTTAAATGACAAATGGCTTCAGCATCACCCCCATCACTAAAGCAAAGCAGTGAGGTAAGTAAAGCAAATATTTAGCCCTTACTTTAAAACATTAAACCTATCAATTTTTACTAATTAAAGTACAGTAAAAAAGCACTGCCTCTTTCTTTTTTTTTGGAGACAGAGTCTCACTATGTCACCCTGGATAGAGTGGAATAGCGTCATAACTCACAGCAACCTCAAACTCTCAGGCTCAAGAGATTCTCTAGCCTCAGCCTCCTGAGTAGCTGGGACTACAGGCGCCCGCCACAACATCCGGCTATTTTTTGTTGCAGTTATCATAGCTGTTTAGCTGGCCCGGGGCCAGGTTCAAACCCGCCAGCCTCGGGGTATGTAGCTGGCGCCCTACCCACTGAGCTATGGGTGCCGTCAGCACTGCCTCTTTCTAAAATACCTGCATTTCAAGTCATGAGCTCCAAATGTGAGATACACAAAGTCTATATGCCATGGTATTTGACAGTTCATTCTCTGGTATCTTAGCCTGTACGCACATATATGGATTTGTATGTACACAAAATCTACATATGCACATTAATAAAAATGAACCCAATTTCATTTCAAACATTGATGTTGTGCTGCATTATATATAACATACTCTTTATAGGCAATAACTCCTCAGTCATCAATTTCGTGTAACTTTATTTTTTTATTTTTTATTTATTTATTTTGTAGAGACAGAGTCTCACTTTATCGCCCTTGGCAGAGTGCTGTGGCATCACACAGCTCACAGCAACCTTCAACTCCTGGGCTTAGGCAATTCTCTTGCCTCAGCCTCCTGAGTAGCTGGGACTACAGGCGTCCGCCACAACGGCCGGCTATTTTTCTGTTTTGCAGTTTGGCCAAGGCCGAGTTTGAACCCGCCACCTTCGGCATATGGGGCTGGCACCCTACTCGATGAGCTACAGGCGCCACCCAATTTTGTGTAACTTTAAATTGAAGGTAGAAGACCTATATTGCTACTTCACAGCACAGAAGTATTTGAAACGTGCTTTTGGCTCAGAAGGACTTACGGGTGATCTGTGGATGAGGACAGAGGCATAGCTCCCCTGAGCAAGCCATTTGGCCGTGCTGGATATCTTCATCCCAGTTCCTGCCAAGTTAATGCTGAATTGTCCCTGGAATGTAAAACAAAACAATAATAGATGGAATTCGTACAATATTTAATAGTGCTCTCACCTGGAAACATTTGAATGAGAATTACATATGGAAGAGCTCAAGTTACTTTTTACTTTTATAAAATAAAAGAATAATTGATTGCACCTCATTGTAAAGAAAATGAACGAGGTAAGGATTTTTAAAGTTGATCACAAATAAGTCCTCTCAATTACAAGTAATAATTGAATTAAGTCACGTAATTTTACTTATGGAAAAGTAATTCTGTGCAACCCCAGAACTCTACAACCTGACAACTAGAGCTAATGGTCCTGTAGTAACTAGCAAGGCCTAAAAGAAGGAGTGTTTGTAGGGACAGACACTTGTGATACCTGGACATTTGTGGAGTTTCAATTTGTGACCCCTCATTGTAATTTCTGCAATGTTATACCTGTTTAATGTATTTTATAGACTCTTCTGTTATTGTGCCCTACCTTTCTGTGATAAGAAGATCACTTCTTAATTTACCATACAAAATTATTGAATGTGATATTATAGCCATTTTAAGTGCCCAGAAGGGTGTGTGGATATGTGATACCATGGGACTTACGCATGTTATGGTGTATGTGTCCCCTAGTGTCTTTATGACCTAGTTTTTTTCAAGTACAATGAGCACTTTTATATCAGTATATTGCAGACTATCATTGTAAACAATGGAACTTCAAATAACTGAGATGGAGAGAATGGGTGACTTGAATGGGTAAGATCTGTCATGGTTATATGATCTTACAGTCCAGGTTGATATACTAAACAGCAGACAAACAAGCTAGGTCAGCCCTCCTGACAATGTTCAGTATGCATGGAGGTTCAGAGAGTTACTAAGGCATTCTTAGATTGTATCAAAATATCCCAATGGCCCAAGACTCATGAATCCTAATCAAGACTGTGATGAAGCATTGAGTTTTATATTATATGAATGAACATATTATATGAATGATAGCAAAAGCTAAATAAACTTTAAATATATTTATAATATGAATTATTACTATTGCTAAAAGAATAAGATATCAGTTAATTAACTTTGATTTCTTAGCAATACTATATATTTCTTATTTAAAATCAAATAAGGACCAAACACATTTATAAAACAATGACAAAAAATGGAGAATTTCCATAGCAGAAATAATTAGTTTTAGATAAATTTCAAAGGAGATTTATTGCATATGGCATCACTTAATTGTGAAATTTAGAATATAACCTACATATTTGCTTTATTGTTTATATTCCTGGAGCCTGGAAAGGGTCCATTTACTCAATAAGTTTTTGGGTTTTTTGTTTTTTGGGGTTTTTTTTTGAGACAGAGTCTCACTTTGTCACCCTGGTAGAGGGCTGTGGCATCACAGCTCACAGCAACCTCAAACTCTTGGGCTTAAGCGTTTCTCCTGCATCAGCTTCCCAAGTAGCTGGAACTACAAGTGCCCGCCACAACACCTGGCTATTTTTTGTTGTAGTTGTCATAGTTGTTTAGCTGGCCTGGGCCGGATTTGAACCCACCAGCCTCAGTGTATGTGGCTGGTGCTGTAACCACTGTGCTACAGGTGCCGAGCCAATCAATAAGTATTTTTGAATGGATGAATTAAGTACAGAATTACAAATATTAAATAACACCATTAGACAAGTAAATATATCAACATATAAAACCCATCAGACTCCAGGATAATGAATGCTATTAATACTAATGATGGCAGCATTTTATGTTGGTAAGCATTTGAATGAGAAGAACTAAATCTTGGGATGTATTACACTATTTGACACTTAATCCAGCTGGCACAGGTTTTTAACTGGGTAACTTTAACTCACATTTTCTAGGCTTCTCCCTACATAAAATTCCTTTAAAGTGGAAATATATTCTACAATGCAAGTTTCCTGGGCCTAGACACTCGTTAAGTGCCTGTGGTGGGCCAGATAGTGTTTTCACACCCTAATACTGTCATTCCACTCTTCCATTCATTTTACACCTTCTTGATTAATGTGACTTGGAAACACGTGACTACATACACACTGGAGGTAAGTGGAGGGAATCTTACTGACTGTTCTGGTTGTCATTAACACAATCAAATGAGTCTAAAAGTATCTACTACTCCAGACTAATTTTCACAAACTTTACTCTTATACTTAGTCCTCATTTAAAAAGCTACATAAAACAATTGCAAAAAATGGTAAAGAAAGAAAATCACCGGAAATTTGTGATGATGTAAACAGGGCTAAAAATGCATTTCATTCACTTTTTCAAAATTAATTGAGACAGACATGGTGTCCACAACTATGGGAGTTCAGAGTTCAAAGACAGATCTCACCCTAAATCTAGCAAGCGCAATAAGCATATGTACCTAAGTAAATGCAATGTAACGAGAGAACAGTAAGTATCATAAAAATGGGGCTGGGACATTCCTAGGAGGCCTCAGACATAGTAAATGAGTGAATGAATCTATTATTTATTTCAAATCCTATATTCGTGTAGCTTAAAACTTAAACCTCAAACTTAATTTTTAACCTAAAACGTAGTTCAACATAGGAGCAACTAAAACTCTGTATTTTAATAGTATTATGAGTTTATTTCCTCTTCCACTTTCCTGACATTTTTTAGAAGGAGCAACTAAGCAAAGTGGAATCCCAATAGTCAAATCACAGAAAGAAGGTAAGGTGATTCAAAAGGCCTAGGAATTCAAGAAACTGGAAGAAGAAAGAAAAGAAAAACATAAGGATGGACATACAGAGGAGGGTGCAGAGGTAGATGCAAGTTTAATGTTCCTCTTCTTGGATTGACTGGTTGGTTTGTGAAGGCTGATCAAATCATTGTATTTTACAATTTCAGAATAGGTTGTACATATTTTGTTATGTATGTAATCTATAGATCTAATCAATTCCAATAGAAATTCTACCAGGAATTTTTGTAGATATCGAAGGTGATTCTAAAATTTATATAGCAAGGCTAAGAAATAAAAATAGTCAAAACACGCTTTAAAAGGAAGAAAAAAGTTGTGGGACCCACCCTGCGTTATTTGAACCCTCATGACAAGGTTATCATAATCAGTCAGTGTGGTGTGAGTGAAGACAGAGACATGTAGACCAAAAGGACAGAATGCTGAATCCAGAATCCAGAAATACACTTACATAAATATAACGAATTGACTTTTGACAAAGGTGAAAAGGCAATTAAGTAGAGAAAACATATTTTCAATACAGGGTGTTAGAACAATTGGATATCAAGTCTTAGACTTTTTACAAAAATTAATTCAAAATAAATTATAGGCCTAAACATGAATAAAAGTTTTTGATGAAAACTTCAAAAGAGGAGAAAATCTTTGTAATTTGGAGTTTTTCAAAAATGTCTTAGATATGACATTAAATGCACAGCCCACAAAAGAAAAAATTCTAAATGTGACTTCATCAAACTTGAAAACTTCTTCTCTATGAGAAATGCTTAACAGAAAGAAAAGACAAGGCTTAGACCAGGAAAAACTATTTTTTAAAAGTCAAGTTCCCCAAAAGATTTATATCCAGAATGTTATGAATTCTAAAAATTCAACATCAAGGAAAAAACTAACCAATTTTAAAAATGGACAAAATATTTGAACATATACTTCACCAATGAGAATATACAGAGGGCAATTACAAGACGCTTAGCATCATTAAACATTCAAGAAATGCAAATAAAAACCACAACCTGATACCACCAAAGACGGGAAAACAAGTGAAACTCGACAATACCAGGACCCATGAGGAGGGAAAGCAACCTTTGCTGTGTAAATATGAAATGGTAAAGCCACTCTTGGAACAGTCTGGCAGTTTCTTATATGTACCAGGGGACCTGGCAATCCCACTCCTAGGAATTTATCCTAGAGAAATGAAAATTTATGTTCACACGAAACTTGTACAGAAATCTGCATCAAAACTCCAAAATCTGGTAACAACCTGTTATCTTTCAAAAGGTAAATGGATAAACTACAGAATAGCTGTAGACAGCTGAAAGGTGGAAATCCCAGCAGTAGAAAGGGACAATTATGGATCCCCGTGATAACATGGTGGTTCTCAAAGGATTACAATGAATAAAAAGAGCCAGTCTCAAAGGGTCATATACTTTATGATTAAAGTCAGATGACATTTATGTTAGATTCCAGAAAAGGGATAACTATAGCAACAGAGAAAAGATGGGGCTTTGCCAGGACTTAGGTGGGCAGAAGAGGCCAAATCCATCAAGGCAGTGTGAGGAAGTTGTTTTGGGTAGGAGAACTGTTCTGTATTCTGACTATGGCGATGATAACAGGAATTTGTATGTATGTTAAAACTCATAGAACTATACACCAAAAAAGACAATTTTATTGTATGCTATATTTAAAAACAAAATTTAAAATGTGAATGAATAGAACATCTTTTTTTTTTTAAAATTCCTAGTGGCTTACAGAACAAAATCCATATATGCATGCTGTATATATGAGACACACCTAAAATAACATTGAAATAAAAGGATAGAAATATTTGCATGCTATGAATCCAAAAAAATGCTAAAAACTAGAATCTACAAAGAACTCAAGAGAAGCAACAAGTAAAGAGCAAACGACCCCACTAAAAACTAGGAAAGCGACGTGAACAGAAACTTTTCTCAGGAAGACAGATGAATAACTAACAATCATGAAAAAAATGCTCATTATCCCGGGTGGCTCCTGTGGCCCAAACGAGTAGGGCACCGGCCCCATATGCTGGAGGTGATGGGTTCAAACCCAGCCCTGGCCAAAAATTGCTAAAAATAAGATGCTCATTATCCCTAATCATCAGAGAAATCCAAATCAAAACCACTTCAAGATATCACCTACGCCCAGCAAGTATGGCCCACATCACAAGGTCCCAAAGCAATGGGTGTTGGAGTGAGTACAGAGAGAAGGGAACATTCACCCACTGTTGGTGAGACTGCAAACTAGTACAGCCTCTGTGGAAAGAAGTAAGGAGATTCCTCAAAGAACTCACAGTAGAGCTACCACTTGATCCTATGTTGCAGCCCATATAGCCTATGGTTAGGAGGAGTGAGTTATAAGAAATATCTGTATAGCTCAATAATGGAACACCTGGGTGGAAAGGGCATGGAGAGGGATTTAGCTCTCCTAACAAGCACGAGAGCTCACGAGATGAGAGCAGTGGTGAATTGGCAGTCTCTACACCTGTGGTGTTGAGAGGCAGGAGATCAGCCTTATATTAGACTGGAGGAGAAGGCAGTCAGGAGCATGCGCATTCTATCATGGACCCGCTTACTCTGACTCTGTCTCCTCTCCTGCCTGCAGAACGCCAGCATGGCATCTCTCTGCTGAAGATTACCAAGCTCTACTAAAGACTAAGACCTATCTTTCTAAGAAGACTGCTTTATTCTCTCTAAGACACACACTCTCTCTCTCCAGCTAAAGTAGATAGTCCTCAGGCACCTAAGAGAAACTGTAACCGAGCAAGGTAACTTAGCAGTCCACATCTGGAACCTAGTTAAGCCGGGACGAGACCCGGCCAGTCCTGGGCCCTGGCAAGTGGTATCAGAAGTGATATGTGACTGGTCCTGCAATACCATTACTAGGTATCTACCACAAAGGAAAAAGAAATTACCATAAGAGCATTTGCCCTTATGTTTACGGCAGCACAAAGTTGTGGAAACAACCCAAGTGCCCTTCCACACATGAATGGATTAACAAATTACAGTACACGTATCCCATAGAATACTATGCAGCCATAAAAAAGACGGAAATTTTATATCTTTTGGAAAAAGCTGGGTGGATTTGAAGAACATTCTCCTAAATGAAGTATCACAATAATGAAAAAGAAGGGTCACGTGTACTCAGTGATACTTTGAAAATAGTAAATTAACAACTACATGCTCACATAAAAGAAAAACTCATTTAAATTTAAGAAGGGGGCAGGGGATAGGGGTTGGGAAGTTCCACCCAACAGTTAGCCAGACTGTTCCCACTGCTAAGTCATGTGGGTCTGTGGCACTTCCTGGGTGAAGGAGCCAATGCAGACGTTACCTTACAAAAGTAAACTATGTAACCTAATCCTATGTACCCTCGTTTTTACCTGAATTACAACAAAATACGGAAAACAATAAAAGGATGGGTAAAAAATATACCAGGCAACTGGGTCTAAAAAGAGAGAAGTAATGATCTCGAGAAGGGACAAAGGAGAATTCAAGTCCCAAATCATGAAACCATGACAAGGAAATGCTAACTGTATGATCCACAGTGAAGGTGTAACACACTGGTATTGTGTATGAAATAACACAGCAACGGCTTTTAGGGAGCAAAAGCAAGGAAACTGGACACCCCCACAAAAGGAAAGTTGAATGTGCTGCTTTGTGACAAGACCAATCAAGTGGACAAAAATAAGACTAGCGATGAACTGAACAATATAGTCAGGAGGCAGACTTTCTGCATACAGATTCAACCCTACATCTGATAATACAAAAATATGCCTTCCCAATATGTAATTACTGATTCTACACAATCTGAATGAGGCTGGCCTTGCTCTACTAGAATTGGCAGAATGTGAATATCTCTCTTTTTCTTCTGTAATCAAATATTAATTACAAACCAGCTAAAGAGATCCATATTGTGTTGTGTCTGCAAAAAGTAAAGGACATTCACTTTACCTCATTTTTGACATATGTATTCTAAAATCACTTCACACTCCTTAACTTCATCTCATATTGCAATGTGGCAGAGTTTATGTTCCCTAAAGAGAGCCATATGTGTCCATTCTCCTTGTAGCATTCATGTCCAGGGGACCCTGTCACATGCAAACACAGAGGATGTGGTTTTGATGAATCCCAAACAACAGAACAAGTTCTTTCTGTGACATCAAACATCTGGAGAGAATTCATGCAAATGCTGTGTAACTTAACACAAAATCTGGTTTATATATTCAACAGAACGTCTCCAAAAATACTGGGCAGTTTGTATTTTTGGTAACAGTAGCCTTGAGCAGAAGAATGCATACTGAACACAGAAGGGCACGGCTCCCCTAGCCAAGCATGTCTATATGCCCAAATAATATCCTTAACTTTTGAAATAAAGCTTTGTATTCTAGAAATGCCTAGAAAACTGTCTGAGTGAGGTGTCTCGCCTTGATAGAGAGGGGAATGTTATTTTGGTTCTGCCTATAACTTTCTCAAGGATCTTGAACATATTGTTCATATAAAATGTCCATTTCTTCAACTATGAACTGTGATTACCCAGTTTATAGCTACCTACCTCTCTCAAAATATTGTGTGGGAAAATTGGATTACACAGAAATTGGAGAAAGGGAGTTAGAAAGAAATAGAAAAAAAATCTTATTTAAAAATCTGATTGTGTAAATACCTCTTGCTCAGATTCCATACCCATCAAAAAATTTCTTCTATAATAATGAGCTTTCTGTTATGACATTTCCTATGAGGAGAGTTCATGAATAAAATACAAGGTATTTTGATTCCATTTGACAGTTACATGATTTACTTGTGTCTCAGTCTCCTATGAAGGATGTTGTTGTCTCATCTCATTGTATTAAATTTCCTCAATTTAATACATAATAACAAGAAGCAGATATCCAGAATTTGGTGAACTTCTCAATGTAATGACTTCTGTGAGGATTTGTATTAGCAAGACTATTTACACTGCTAAGTTGCATTGATAATTTATTTCTCTCTAATCACATCATATATATGACCAGAAGGCATAGCTTAAAAAGAGGATGGGTTTTTGGACAAAACTGACCAGTCCTGATATGGGTTGGCCATTGGAAAATGAATTTCCATTTACAGGGGTCAAAGTGAAGTGTCACCAACAGAAGATCTTCATATATCAGGGAAAAGATTGGTGTCTAACCTTTTTTTTTCTTTACCGCATATTGGAAGAATAAGAATTGCCTTGGGTCATGCATTAAATACCTAAACACAAATGGAAGCTGGTTAGCAAAGAAAAAATAAGTCAATGCGTCCCTTTCACTGTGTCAGACACCAAAGATAAGCAAAGAACATCCCTAGAAAAATCAGCATGTGACACACAGGCTGCTATTTGAACATCCCATTAAAATTCTAGGTCACCTATCCTTGATGTTAGAACAGGTGTTGAAGAAGAAGGAGTCTCAGCAGGGGAGTCTTATCCAATGTAGGATATAGTCACCACCTACAAGGTAGTTACTGATCACCAATATGAATGAACTAGGAAACTGGGAAGAGGAAATATAGGCCAGTCTCAAAGACTGAATGGGAACAGAGGATTCCCTTCCAGAATTAACTGCTTTGACAAAAGATAGCCAAGAGAAAAAGCACTCTTAGAATGGCAATGTGAATAGCCCTTGGACACTTTCTCCAGTGAAATGAGCATGACTAGTGAAAATTATAAAATTGACAATGACTACACATCTCTGATAATTGTCATAAGGTATACAGCAATATTTATTGGAGAAAATCTACTAACTCTAGGTACAACGAGTGAGAGCCATGGCCCTCCCTGTTTCTCTCCACAGCTCAGTGAGATGGATCTTGCAGTCATGGTGGGTGCAGTTAAGAACCTAGGAGTCCATTCTCCGACCATCTCCTTGGAGGGGCAGGCCACCAGCATTTCATGTCTCACCCAGCTCTGTATTTCAAAAGGTTTATTAGAAACAAGAGTAGCTGAAAGGCTGAAGCTCCCTTCTTCCACCCAGTTCTTACTCATAGAGCAGATGATCTATCCTAAGCACAGCAGACTAAAAACACTAAACCTGAATCATCCATACCCCAAAGTATTGGTAGGGAAGAGCTTCCATGCTGAGAAGAGAAATCCAAGAAGATCAAAGCCAACGCCATGACACAGGACCCCGTTTGTAGAGCAGGGGTGTTGTTCTGTGTAATAAGCCACCGTCCCTGCCCCCAGATTCACAGTATAGGTGCAGAGGTTCTTTCCAGGGAGAGAAACAAGTGGTATAACCTGAAAATTCCATAGCTTTTCTTAATGGGACTGAGCTTATTTGGAATAGAATGTAGGTAGGTTCCAACTTACGGATGCTATTAAAAACAAGATTTTAGTGGTGTGCAGTAAAGAGGAGGGTGGTAACTCAAGGACAGCAACAAGAAATATAATAGATGATATTGAAGATTCACAGAAAGAACCAGGGAAGGAGCTAAGAAGGGTTCCTCTGAGTTTCTTTCCTAATCTCAAAGACTGACCTATACAACTAGTTGAGGGTGGGGGTGGGGGGGAGGCGAGGGCTCAATTTAATTGAATCAACCGTGGAGTAATTTATGGTCTCAGGATGTCGTTGAAAGACCAGAACAATCTTCTAGCAAGTAGTGGAGACAAAGCAGATGATGGTATCAGTAGAGTCAAACTAGTGAGAAACATGACAGGGAGTCCTGGAGAAGGAGCTGAATCACTCTTCTAGCAGAGACCACTGTCATTCCTGGGGAAGAGGAGCATCAGGGTGCCCGTGTGTGCCCATGGCTGTTTCCTCTGGGGGGAAAAAGTAGAATTCACTGAAACAGTTCAGCCAAGAAACTAAAAAAAAAAAAAAAAAAAAATACACAAGCAAACAACAACAATGACAGCAAGAAGTTCCAAAGGAGAGGGGAAAATTGGTATCCAAACTTGCTAAAATATATTACCAAAAGTGTCCCGTTTTCAAAAACAAAAAAATGAGACATAAAAAGAAACTTGGAAGGATTTCTCATACATGAGGGAAAGGCAACAAAAACTGCCTTTGAGAGGGATCAGATGTCAGACTAAGCAAAGATGTTAATGAAGCTGATATGAATATGTTCGAACTAAAGAAAATAATGTCTAAAAATGTAAAAGAACATGTGATTAAAAAGTCTTATCAATTAGAGAATATCAGTAAAGAAATAAGTATTATCATTACTATAATACAAATTGACACAAAACCATCGGAGAGTACTGGTAAAGGCAATTATGTTGGTAACAATAAAAGACACTGTAACTGCATATTTCCTCACCTTTCTTAACTAACTTAAAAACACAGTTGTATAGGGCAGTGCCTGTGGCTCAAAGGAGTAGGGCACTGGCCCCATATGCCAGAGGTGGTGGGTTCAAATCCAGCCCTGGCCAAAAACCACAAAAAAAAAAAAACAAAAACAGTTGTATAAATCAAGATGTAGATAATTATATTATTGGCCTGTCATATACAGAAGTGTAATATATTTGACAACGATGGCACAAATAATGCAGATGGAAGAAAAGCTGTTTTGGTGTAAGAAAATGATTCCTGATAATAAGTCCAATCCACAGGAAGAAATAAAAGACCACCGAGAATACTAAATAAAAAGGTTTATATTTTTAAAAACTCAATGAATATATAATTGCTCTAATTTCTTTTATCATATTCTCTAAAAGGCGTAAAATTACATAAGGTAATACTAAAACAATACACTGTGGCTTTGTTGCATTTATGTTTAATGAACATAGCACCAACAAAGGAGAATGAAATAGGCCATATATAAGAGTATAATTTCTATATTTTACTGGAAATATAACAATGTTTAATAGTAAAAATAGGAAATAGGAAATATTATACATATATACTCTCTATAATACTCTCTATAGTATACACACACATATACAGTAACTCCGTGAATAATTGCTAAGGAAGCAATTCAAAAAATAAGTGAAAACATTAGGAAATTTAAATGTTACACTAGGTAACATTTACTGAGCAAAAAAGGAAGCTGTAAAGAACAGTGGAACCCAGACAGCACAAAACATATAGAAAACAAAAATGGTGGATGTGAATACAAACATAGTAACAGCAACAATTAAACAATCCCATCAAAGGCAACAATCTAACAAAATACTCAAACACGCTACAGGAGCACAGCGACCAAAAACACTAGATCCAAAGATATAAATAAGTTGAAAGTAAAGATGAAAATACACGCAGCAACTCTCAGAGAGTCGGAGTGGCTATGCTACTATCAGATAAATTAGACTTTACAACAAAAAATATTCTGTGGATAAAGAGCAATCGATGATAAAAAATGTCAAACTACTGGGAAATTATGAAACTTAAAAACACATACTCCTGTACAACAAAGCCCCAAAGTAAACAAAACTAAACAAAGTGCATGAAGCAAGAGTGAAGTGAGGAATAGATAATTCAAAAATAACACCGCAGACATTTAGGAGATTGAACAGCTAAGCAGAAGATTAGCCAGGAGAAGGAAGAGCTAGACGGCACTGTAAACCAGCCAGCGGTCTGTGGAACACTTCCCCTAGCAACAAGGGGATGGATGCCCACGACTCCCAAGCATGTGTTAAATATTTCCCAGGATAAACTATATGCTATGTCATAAAACAAGCTCAATAAATTTAAAAAGGCTGAAGTAATACTATAGAATATGCTTTCAAACAGTGGAATAAAAAACAAAGAAATTTGGAAAATTCACAAATATGTAGAAATTAAACACCCGACTCTTAAATAACCAAGTCTATTCATTGCCGTGGACTGGGTCAAAATTAAAAAATGATATATTATGGGGCGCCTGTAGCTCAGTGAATAGGGCACTGGCCCCATATACTGATGGTGGCTGGTTCAAACCTGGCCCCAGCCAAACTGCAACAAAAGAATAGCCAGGCATTGTGGTGGGCACCTGTAGTCCCAGCTACTTGGGAGGCTGAGGCAAGAGAATTGCCTAAGCCCAGGAGTTGGAGGTTGCTGTGAGCTGTGACGCCACCACACTCTACCCAGGGTGATAAAGTGAGACTCTGTTTCTTAGAAAAAGAAAAAGCTTTTTCTGCATCAATTGAGAGAATCATATGGTCTTTGTTTTTTAATTTGTTTATGTGCTGAATTATATTTATAGATTTATGTATATTGAACCAGCCTTGAGACCCTGGGATAAAATCCACTTGGTCATGGTGTATAATTTGTTTGACGTGTTGCTGGATTCTCTTTGCCAAGATGCTGTGGAATATTTAGCATCAGTATTCATTAGTGATATTGGTCTATAATTTTCTTTTCCTGGGCAAAAATTTTACAAGGAGGACCCCCCGGGCAATTGAAGCAACACCAAAACTATATTACTGGGATCTGATCAAACTAAAAAGCTTCTGCACAGCCAAGAACACAGTAAGTAAAGCAAGTAGACAGCCCTCAGAATGGGAGAAGATATTTGCAGAATATGTCTCTGACAAAAGTTTAATAACCAGAATCCACAGAGAACTCAAACATAATAGCAAGAAAAGAACAAGTATTCCCAGCTCAGGGTGGGCAAGGGACTTGAAGAGAAACTTCTCTGAAGAAGACAGGCACACGACCTACAGACATGAAAAAATGCTCATCATCCTTAATCATCAGAGAAATGCAAATCAAAACTACTTTGAGATAGCATCTAACTCCAGTAAGATTAGCTCACATCACAAAATCCCAAAACCAGAGATGCTGGCATGGATGTGGAGAAAAGGAAACACTTCTACACTGCTGGTGGGAATGCAAACTATAGGTTCCTTTTGGAAGGATGTTTAGAGAATACTTAGGGATCTAAAAATAGACCTGCCATTGGATCCTACAATTCCTCTACTAGGTCTATATCCAGAAGAACAAAAATCACATTATAACAAAGATATTTATACCAGAATGTTTATTGCAGCTCAATTCATAATTGCTAAGTCATGGAAGAAGCCCAAGTGCCCATTGACCCACGAATGGATTGATAAAATGTGGTATATGTATACCATGGAATATTATGTAGCCTTTAAAAAAAAGATGGAGACTTTACCTCTTTCATGTTTACATGGATGGAGCTGGAACATATTCTTCTTAGCAAAATATCTCAAGAATGGAAGAAAAAGTATTCAATGTACTCAGCCCGACTATAAAACCAAGTTATAGCTTTCATATAAAAGCTATAACCCAATTATTGCCCAAGAATATGGGGAAAGGGGATAGGAAGGGGAGGGGGGAGGATAAGTAGAGGGAGGGTCATTGGTGGGACCACACCTATGGTGCGTCTTACAAGGGTACATGTGAAATTTACTAAATGTAGAATACAAATGTCTTAACACAATAACTAAGAAAATGCCATGAAGGCTATGTTCACCTGCTTGATGAAATATTAAAAAATGGATATAACACCAGCACATCGTACCCCACGATTGTATTAATGTACACAGCTATGATTTAATTTTAAAAAAAAGAATACATGCTTGGTTTCTATCCAATTCAGCAAAGTAGTTACTTGTATCATTGAGAGAAAGTGTACTTTTTATTTTTTTTTTTTGAGACAGAGCTTCAAGCTGTCACCCTGGATAGAGTGCCGTGACATCACAGCTCACAGCAACCTCCAACTCCTGGGCTCAAGCGAGTCTCCTGTCTCCGCCTCCCAAGTAGCTGGGACCACAGGCGCCCGCCACAACGCCCGACCATTTTTTGGTTGCAGCCGTCATTGTTGTTTGGCGGGTCCTGGCTGGATTCGAACCTGCCAGCTCAGGTGTACATGGCTGGCGTCTTAGCCCTTTGAGCCACAGGCGCCGAGACGAGAAAGTGTACTTTTGATGTAAATATTGGTTGATAATTTTGTTGAACTTAAGGAGTAAGACAAAAGTTAAGCAATGAAGACGTATGTCAGAATTTCACTTGCTCGTCAATGACCTAATTTTGCCAAATTTCACAAGGCCAGAATTAAAACTCAATTGAGTCTCCAAAAGAGAATTACAAATTTGTAAAAAGTAAATCATTCATCCTTCAACATAAATACAACTTGACCAAAGTCCTGGCTCAGTCTTTCTCCACTCCACTGTCGTCTTCTGTCCTCATAGGCTGCAAACTAGTGGCCCCAGATGGTGACACCTTTACATGCCATCTTCAAATCTCCCATTTCAGGCAGGTAGGGGAGAAAAATCATCGAAATTGTCGTGACGCCACAATTCATTAAACTGCTCGGGGACAATTTTAATTTACACAGTGAAATTCCAGCAGAAACGTGCTTTGAAAAGTTTTTGATACAGCAGGTTCAGGCAGGGGGGGAAAAAAAAAGGTTGCCCTTGCCAAGCGCGGCAAGGATTCTCCGCAGCGCCACTGATTCTTCGGTAGAGGGCTCAGAGGGCCGCACATGCGCAGCCCGTCCCGCTCGTCGGCGCTCAGCCCCGCCCCTCGAAGACTCTGGCTTCCCTGAGCGCTTGCGGACCAGCGGGCGTACGGACCTGTACGCGCGGACTGCGGCTGCGCAGACGCAGTAGGCGTGAGTCCGCGGGTCCGCCGCCTTTTTCTCTGTGTGGTGTCCCGAGTGCTTGATTTGCAAAGCGGTTGGGCCCGAAAGTCTGGGGTCTTGGACCCCGGCCAAGCCTCGGCAGCACGGAGGTGCAGAGTGTCGCCGAAAGTGCGGGGCCGGACGTCGCCGGCGGCGTACCCCGCCCCGGGGCCTTCGCTCCTGCCGCGGCCCCGGCCTCGCAGTTCACCCTGCTGCTGATGCGCCCCTGCGCGGGGCAGGACGAGGCCGCGGCCGAGGGCGTCCTGCGGCAGGCCCCAGGCCCCGGGGGCAGCGTCGGGGCGTGCCGGCCGGTCAGGTATCTGTGTGAAGTGCCCGGGGATGGCGAGGACGAGGCGGGGGAGGACGAAGCCGACCTGCTGGACACGTCGGACCCCCCGGGCGGAGGCGAGAGCACGGCCAGTTTGGAGGATCTGGAGGACGAGGAGGCCCACTCGGGGGGCGAGGGCAGCAGCGGGGGAGCCCGGAGGCGGGGCAGCGGCGGGGGCACCATGAGCAAGACCTGTACCTACGAGGGCTGCAGCGAGACCACCAGCCAGGTGGCCAAGCAGCGCAAGCCCTGGATGTGCAAGAAACACCGCAACAAGATGTACAAGGACAAGTACAAAAAGAAGAAGAGCGACCAGGCCCTGAACTGTGGCGGGACTGCGTCCGCTGGCAGCGCGGGAAACGTTAAACTGGAGGTATCTGACCTTAGCTGGGACCGTGGGAGGGTGGAAGACGGTAGAAGAAACCACATCTGGCTGCAGAGCTGCCCGCCCGTTGCAGACGGTTCGGTTTGCGGCGGCCGTGCTGCTGGCTGAGAGTTAATGAGGAGGGCTCGTCCTAGAACTTGATGCGAACATGAGCGAAGCCTTAACAATTCTGTTGCACCCGTGTGATAGGTGGATACATTTCAGTAAAAAGGATGTGGTATCATTTGAGAGATCTTGGATGTGGGCTAGGAGGATGTATTGTAGTTAATCTGATGCATTGCTAAAGAAGCAAGTAGAGACTTAGGAACCCAGATGAAATTGGTGCTTTGGACAAGGGAATCTCTTACTGTTTTTAGTGTCCTGTTCTCCACTGAAGCTATTCTTAGTACTGCTCTTAGTACTCCTATTCGCAGTAGCCTGCCTGCAGTATCCCGCCTGCAGTACCCCTGTACTTAGTATCCTTTTCCCAGTACCCCGATGCATAGTCCCCATTCTTAATGCTCCCACGCGTAATACCATGTTTTCAGTATCCCTATTGTTAGTACCCTGTTCTCACTACCTCGTTTTTTTCTTCATTAAAAGTCAACTTTATGGGTGGCACCTGTGGCTCAGTGAGCAGGGCGCTGGCCCCATATGCCGGAGGTGGTGGGTTCAAACCCAGCCCCGGCCAAAAACTGCAAATAAAAAAAAAGAACGCACAAACGTCAACTTTATTTCTGTTATACACAAAGAGCCTATCAATTCATTTTTTGGAAGGTAATTCTAAGCTACTCTATCATAGGCCATATAGTTCTGTGATTTTTTTTTAACTAAATACCTTTTTTTATATCTATTTTTTCATTTTTTAAAATTTTAATAGATTGAGGGATTACGAGTTGAATTCCATGATATGTATATACTGCATAGTGCTGAAGTCTGGGCTTTTTCACTATGCCTTTTCTTAGTACTCGGAAGGGAAAAAAATGAATCATGCAGTCTCCAAAAACTTTTCGATTGTTTGATTTGAACTGCATTGACAGTTAAAGCCAGTGCTCTGGAGTTGGATTTCTAGCTACAAATCCGTACATCGTTATTTGCTGGCCTTGTGACCTTGAATAGGTAGGTTACTGAAGCTAAGCTCCGGTTTCTTCATCTGTAAAATGGTAATTAAATAGTATTCCATTAATAGTGATGCTGTGACTATGTAAGCTGTTTCATACCAAGTGCGCATGCAGTGTCCAGCAGATGTAAAAGTTGACAAACTTTAGCCTTTATGATTGTTATTGTTAGTTAGATGTATACTTTGGGGTTGTTAGAGACAAGCAGATATTTTTTCTTTTTTTTTTTTTTTTTTTGAGACAGAGCCTCAAGCTGTCACCCTGGATAGAGTGCTGTGGCATCACAGCTCACAGTAACCTCCAATTCCTGGGCTCAAGCGAGTCTCCTGCCTCCACCTCCCAAGTAGCTGGGACTGCAGGCCTCCCAAGTAGCTGGGACTACAGGCGCCCGCCACAACACCTGGCCATTTTTTGGTTGCAGCCGTCATTGTTGTTTGGCGGGCCCGGGCTGGATTCGAACCCGCCAGCTCAGGTGTACGTGGCTGGCGCCTTAGCCCGTTGAGCCACAG
>CAUYRH010081725.1:0-48682 GCA_963574655.1 Perodicticus potto
TTCAAGTGAATCCAGCATAAGGACCACTGTAAAAAAAAGAAAAAGGAAATCTATAAAGCCATCACCGCAGCTATACCAGCAGGTGCAAAAATCTTGCATTTTCTGCAAAAAAGTACCTTTGAAAAAAGTTTTGTATTGGAAATGCTGTTTTTAAGTGGGTGCAGGATTCCTGTAAGAAATGCAACCTATAGGCTCTCATATGATTTTAAAAGCAAAGTTATTATACGACAACCTAAACCTAAAATAAGGTGAAGGATCTTAAGCGATTGACTTTATTGACAGCAAAGGATGGTTTGATAATTTAGAAAGAGGTTTGTCTTAAAAAATGTCAAGATAACAGAGGCAGCATTTGCTGATCAAGAGACAGCAGACAAGAAAATCATTGAGGAGAAAGGTTAACTATTAGAACAACAGATTTAATGCAGAAAATTTTTATTCTGCAAAAATGCCACTAAGGACATTAGTTAGTAAGGAAGAGAAGTGAACATCAGGCTTTAAGGCAGGAAAGGACAGGCTAACTCAAGTTTTCTGTGAAAATTCATTCAGGGTCATGATCAAGACTCCCCCCATCTATAAATTTGCAAACCCTGGAATCCTGAAGAGAAAAGATAGATGCCAGCTGCCAGTCTTTCAGCTGCACAACAAGAAAGCCTAGACAACAATGTCCCTTTCCTGGACTGGTTTCATGAACGCTTTGTCCCTGAAGACAGAAAGTACCTTGCTAGTAAGAAACTGCCTTTTGAAGTTCTTTTAATATTGTACAATGCCCTCAGCTATCCAGAACCCCATGAATTCAACTTCAAAGATGTTGAAATGTTCTACTGGCCCCAAACACAACTCCTCTGCTTCAGCCTGTAGATTAGAGAGGGGATCGTTTAAAGTCTCATTACACACTATCTATGGGAAGGACTGTCAACACTGTGTAAGAGAACCCTGACAGAAAGAACAGCAAAACTCTGGAAAGTTTACACCACTGAAGATGCCAGAAAAGATGTAAACACCATCAAGCCTGAAACAAGAAATTGCTGCTAGAGGAAAAACTATGTCCGGATATTGTGCATGAATTTACAGGTTTTATGACAGAAAGGACACCAGGAAAATGATCGTGAATATGGCAAATGAGGTGGGGAATGAAAGGTTTAAGATATAGACCTCGAAGCAATTTAAGAGCTAATAAACATTATACCACAAGAATTAACAGAAAAACACTTGATGGAGATGAGTGCTTCCGTGCCAATGTCAAAAGATGAGGAAGAATACGGAGAAGAACCAGTACTAGAAAACAAACTGGCATTCCACAATATGGCAGAGGCATGGTGATTATTCAATCTGTTTTTAACTTTTTTTACAACGTCTACCTTTCTATAATATGGTCATTAAATAGGGGAGAAAGAATTAATAGCATATAGAAACATAAAAAGCAAAAAATTAAAAAAAGACAGAAATTATGATAAATTCATGCTTTTTTAATTATGCCAACTGTACCTGCCTCTCCTGCTTCCCCTTCAACCTCCACCACTTCTGACACAAGACCTACCCTTCCTTTTCCTCGTCCTCTTCAGTCTACTACACATAAAAATCAAGAAGATGAAGATCCACTTCTTCATCTGTTCTTCTTATGAGGATCCACTTCTGCTTCATAAATGGAATGGTGAATATATTTTCTCTTCCTTTTGATTTCCTAATAACATTTTCTTTTCTCCAGCTTACTTTATTGTAAAAATACAGTCTATATATGTATATAACGTAAACTATTTTATATGTTAATCAACAGTTTACGTCATCAGTAGCACTTCCAGTCAACAGTAGGCTGTTAGTAAATTTGGGGATAATCAAAAGTTATACTCAGACTTTCACATGCGTGTGGTGTAGGCTCCTATAACCCTCACCTTGTTCAAGGGTCAAATGTACATAAAAATGAAGGATCCTGAATTTAGTATTGATTAAGAACAATAAATAAATTTTCTCTGAATTTCAGTATACATAAACATTTCCTTTCTAATACGAGTCTATGATTGCTTTCTAGCTCTGAGGTTGAGAATGTCTCCTATCTATTTTCTAGGTAACCATCCCCATTGCTCTATTAAAGCAATGAATCAAAGTGTTAACTCCCATTACCATTTCTACACAGATATAATCTGTTAAAACGTCTGGCCCAAGATCCACGCTGTCCATCAAACATGAAAAGTGCTTTGCTATGTGGGATTTGACTGCCACACTAACAATGTGCAAATACGTAAAATGAAATGAAAAACAATCGGAATTATTACACCTACATAGTCTAGATGTGCCTAATATCTGAAAGCTTAAATAATTTAAGACAATATTTGTACTCTAAAATGATCTAAGTCTACATTTCATACAAAGCATTAAAACAAAACCTGTATCTTTAATTTCAAACATCATTATTTCCTAGACATGACAAATATTTCATTAGTACTATGGAGAAAACTAAATCTCTAAAGAAGTATATGGTGGGCTACAGAGGCACGGATTAAAATATCAAAGGCGAAGAACAAGAAAAGTCTTAATAAGAAAACAATATTTGGGCAAATCTGTAAAGTCAAAGGTGGCTCCTCTATCCTGATGTTTTTGCAGAATATGATTCTAAGCAAAAGGAACAAAAAGTGCAAAGTTGACCCAGAACGTTAAAGTAAATATGAGTAGACAAATACGTCTGTAGCAAAGGGACCAACGGGGTTAAAAGAGTCCAAGTCAGAGAAGTAAAGGTGAGGGTATATTGAAAGCAGATTGTGTAGGAACTGTGGGATCTTCAAGGAGGTTGGATTTTATTCTAAGTGTGATGAAAAAACATCAAACTTAAGTTTAAAGGGAGAAGGATGACATGAACTAACTTATGCTTCATGGCTTTAACTTTCTAGGGCAGCATTAGATCCATAGCAAACTTTCTAGGGAAGTGCAGAAATTGCCTGCTCAATTCATTTTCTCAGGCCAATGGGCCTACTACATTGAGCATACTATGCATCACCGGAGTGGAATCAGACAGCATTGAGGAAGCAACCGCGATTCTCCGTATGTAAAAATGTTGGTGTCTTGGACAGACAGATGGAAGTATCAGGGCAGATTCTAAAGGTGCAACAGGCAGGAGCTGCTGACAGGTTGGAAATGGAGTAGGAAAGAAAGGAGACACAGCTGACTCCAAAGGTTTTAGCTTGGACTTCATGATCGATTTTACTGTCATTAAGTGAGATGGAGAGGTCAGTGAGAGGAACGGTTTTCTGGATGCAAGTTCTGCCCTTCAGTTGGGGACATCCTAAGTTTGAGATGACCTAATAAACGCTGTTAGAAATCTTCCAACAGTCAAGTATGCGTGTTTGGATTTCAGGAGAATGCTGGGCTAGAAATAAAACTGTAGGAAATTTGTCAGCCTACCAATATCATTCAATGTTACAGTTCATTAATGACATGATTAACTTAAAACTCTATTTGATACAACTTTCATTCAAAGAAAACTTTAAGACTTAAAAAATGCTAACAATAAACAATTTTTCCTTCCAAATAATCAAAATGGAAATAACTGTCTAGAATATTAATGCCCAGAAACGAAAATCACTGTTTACAATTTTGTAAAGAGATGCTATAATTTGAGTGAAAACAAGAACAATCACATAAAGCTCGGAAATGTTAAGCTACTGTTTGTCTTATACCAAATTTTATAAATAGATACACATTTTTATATACTCTCATAAAATACAGAGATTATTCATTCATATATTTTCCATAATAACCATAACTCCCTACTATAAAGTATAATTTTAAAAATGTTTTTCCTGCTTTCATTATAGCAGCAAAAATATTTTTTGACTAATATTAGACTTTGTAAGCACAGTGTGCTTTAGTACATTATGCAAGGTCAACTACCCCAATCTCCAAGGTTGAAAAGAGGCCTTTCTAGAGGAGACAATATCAAAATTCTGAATAAAAAGCAATTTTTAGCAGAATGGCAGAGAGCTCAAGGTGCAGGTCACAGCTGGCTTAGAGGCAAAACAGACACCGATTTTTTCAGGAAATCGCAATAATATCAGCAGAAATAGGTTCCAGATACTTCCACAAACACTGACAGTGTCTGATAAGCATGACCATTTATCACATCTCAGGTTGTTATGTCATTGACAAGTCATCAGAGCTGCCACCAACACCTTCACTTGATTTAAAAAAAAAATTTATCATATGCTCAGTATGTGCTTGACTCTGTGTACACTCTGGACACACTGACGAAAGACAGATAATGATGACTGTCAGTGTGATTAAAATATATAAGAGATAGGAATAAATAATAAAAATTACATAACTTTCTTCAAAATCATTCTGCAATTACTGTCTATAAATCTTATCAAGCACTCAAAATGTATGTACTACTTGTTTGAAGATAATACTTCATAAAATAATAACACTGATCTATATAATACGCAAATTACTTTCTAGGAAAGAATGAGTTCATTAAAATCATCATATAGAGCTGCAGTTCTCAACCTGCGAGTCGCAACCCACAGGAACTGTATTAAAGGGCCACGGCATGAGGAAGGTTGATAACCACTGCTATAGAGGATGCCAAAAACCATGCACACTTTTTAAGAAAGGAAAAAACTGTGTTAAAATTGTAATACTCAACACATACAAATAATGTTTGTCATCTTGTATACAGTATCTTTATCTCTTATAATTGCATAAGTCAAAGGTGACTTGAATATTACAATTTTAATACAGTCTCTTCCTTTCTTAAAATGTGTATACAATGTTTGGGCAAAATATGTATAGATGAATAGGCTACTATGTCTAATGGCTGTCAAGCAAAGTCAGAAAATTAATCCCCAATAACACAGAAAACTGAGATGAAAAGTTCATTAATGAATACTTTACAGAAATTTTTCCAATTACCTCTTTTACAGCCTATAATTCTTGAATTAAACTTGCCTTCTCGTTAATCAATAGGAAAGTGAAACAGTGATTTATGCTGCTGTCAGAAGAAAAATACCACTACCCATCTTAACGTACAACACAGTTTTAGAGGTATAATATGAATCAGGAGCTGAAAATGTTCAGAGGCATCTTTGGAGAGAATGCAGAAAACTGTTTTCCAGTTGAAAAAGCTAGAGATGCATTTCAATTTATTTACATGTAGAGCGAGGTAAAATCGCTAATCACTACTAAAAATATGACTTGAGGAGGTCCCCAAACTTTCACTTCACACAATCCCAAGATAACTCAGTTTTAATACTGTTCCAGTCTGCTAGGCAAAGGAAGAAGATAATCCATCAACTCAGTATCAGATACTGTCCATTTTGGCACCATGGTAAACAATGAAAACACTAATAAAACTCGATCACAGTTACACCTTCCTAGCATCTCCTAGACTTTGAGGAAGATTGGCGTAGACATGATCACTTTATAAAATAATGATAATACTTTAGTTTCTGCAAACCATATGTCTTTCAGTGACATTCTTCCAGTGCAGTGCATTCCAAACAGCTTTCGGTAATCAGGTCTGACATTTTTACACTGCAGGTAATAAGCAAATTCCCACACATCAGTACCCCAAAACGGAATCAGACATGATGTTCCTTGAGGTGGATCCTGATTTAGAGCAAGCAGTGATCTGTCAGAGGCCTCGCTACTTAATAAAACCATGACAACCCCAATGGAATGTCCATGAATACATCTGTCAGCCTCTCCTTAAAGTTAGTCAAAGGAACCAAAGTAGTGAGTTCTCGACCATCACTGCAGCGTAGGCTTGTCCACAACGTAGCAGGAGTGACATGGCCTCCATCACTGACCTTAAATCCAAGCTGAAGGACTACCTGAATTATAACATCACCCTTAGCCAAGGCCTCTTTACACTTCTCCTTACTAGAGCTCAAGTTTTTCACACAATTGATGTGATGCTTTCTGCAGTGCAGCTAAATGATTTGGGTATTAATGTTGGGCCCCAATGCCCTATTATCATAAGATAAACCTAGAAGGCTGTGTAGGCATCTGAAACCCCTCAAAAAAGTAAATATGAATAAGTGGTCAAAAGCAAGGGCTCTGGAGCAAGATCGTATGTAAATTCTACTTCTAACACTAGCTGTGTGACTTGGGGCAAGATAATTAGTTTCTCTATTTCTCAGTTTTGTCATGAGTAAGATAAGTATTTTGGTATCAACTTACTTCCACTTCCAGGACAACGATCACCATGAAATAAGATGCTGTATAAAGAGCGCTCACAACAGAACCTGCACCTACTAAGCCCGCGTTGGGCATTAGCCCTCACTATTGCCTCTGCCTGGAGGTACGAGGGAAAGTTTAGTGGAACTGTGACATTTGAGTTAAATTTTAAAGTATGGAATATGAGAAAGTATTTGCTAGATGGACAAAAAGGGAACAGAGACTCCAGGGAAAGTGTTCAGAGATTGGTCAGAATACAGGCAAGTGGTTTATCAGGGCTGAAGTGCAGGGGCCATGGGAGCAGGGTTAGGAGGAGGAGAAGATGGTCAGGAGCCTGAACACGCAGAGGGGGCCACCTCCTGAAAGGCACTCTACATCCTGCTAAGCCATTTAGACAACAAAGGTATCCTCAAAGCCGGTGAAGTGCTGCCAAAACTGGTTAGCATTCCAAAGAAGAGGGAAACCAGTAGAAGGCTGCGCTCCACGGGCAGACTCCAGTCCCGCAAAAGGAGTAAAGGAAGATGCCGCCACTTTAATATTTATGGCTCTCCTTTTTCTGCAAAGCTATCTAAGAGCCCCAAGTAGGAAAGTGCGCTCCCATTTTCATTGGCCTTGTTGAGGATTGCAACTTCTGATCTTTCTGGCAGCCATCCTTTCAGGAAGTCCTATGTGAAAATCTGTATGAGGAAGGAAAGCCAACTACCCCACACAGTCTAAGGTTCACTAGGTAAGCCCGGATGTCAGTTTACCAGTCAAACAGAGGAAGGAAGCTTCCACTGATACTCTACGCGCTCAAGTTCTATGAATAGGGACCTTCATTGGCCCGTACAGTACAGGGCCATTCAAGAGCAATTAAATTTGGTTAAAATAAGAAAGAATTGCTTTTTAAGGAAGAAAAAAAAAGGTTTGAGGGAATTGCAAAAGTTGATTGTGCTAAAGCACTTTTACACAGGTTTGCTTTAGTTCTCAACTGTCAAGTTGTATTTAAGCTGGTCTCTTACTCTGAAATTTGATAACCTTTCCTTTCTCTGAGTTCTTTCTCCTAAATTAATAGCACTGTCTCTAATGCCATGCGCAAAGCAAAGAGTTTATTTTACCAGATAACAGTAAGTCTGGTGATCAGCCAATGTCTAAAGAATCACTAGCCAACTCAGTAGTAGGCCAAAGACTGTAACTGATAAATAGATATTACTCACTAAATCACCTTAAAATTGACTTTCATCTTCTGTATGAGCTGATATTAGTATGTTGAGTTCTGACACATCTGAAAGTAGGAAGAAAAAAAAAGATATTTGCCTAAAAAAATAAAATCCTATAAGGTTTTGAAAGAAGAAATAAATGTATTAGATACATTCGAATATAGAAGGCTATTCAAAATGAGGGAAAAAAAGCCTTCAGGTTTTGAATAAAATTATAAGAGAAATTAGACCAAAAAAGGTCCAAAATTAGAAGATATTAAAAATTACACTGAAAATTGAATTTAAGGTCGACTCTTCAGTGAGAGAATTTAGGGAACATTGCAACTGTTTATAACACTGTGTATCCCTCTCCTTTTTCTTTGCTAAAGAACAAAAACATCAATGGTCAAAAAAAAAAAAAAAGTTTGGTTTCCTCTCGCCACTCCTAGCTCAGGTCACATTTCCCCAGTATTAAATGGAGGAAGTGGAGGAGTAAAAGCAGAAATGCAGACCAGCTTGCAGTCCCCACTTCGCAGGTGTCTTGAATTCCTAATGAATACACCAATTGCCCTTAATTACTTTTCCAAAAGGTAGGGAAGAAAGAGAAATTTATTTAGAGTCCATTAAAATTTAGGCTTTTAAATACCTAAATGTAATCGCTACAATTATACGAAATGAGGGGGACAGGTCTGTATTATAAAGCTCCATGTTATATAAATTGTTGGAGTTAATCTTGAGTCTAAAAAATTCATAACAAATGCATCCATGATATCATCGTTAAGACCCTAAGAACACACGGTTTTTCCCTGAAGACAGAAAGCTTTTTCACTTGATAGAAATAGTACACTTGAAGAATGGACTTCTGGAAATAAATGTTGAATCACAACATCAAATTCCCCCTCCCTTATTTCCTCGGTATTTCACATGTGGTAATAAAATTTGTCACAGCGGTTGACAGCACAGCAGGTATCACAGTAACTTAACAGTGAGTACTTCCTATAAAGAACCATCCATTTATTCCTGAGGTCAAAAGTATTCATGTGGTTTCAGATGCTTTGACAACCCCAAATAAAAACTTTAATTAGAATTTGCACTACTAAGTTCTCACCTATTTTTCCTAAAGTTTACCATTTACTTAGAAAAAATTAGCTGTTAAACAGACAGCACACATCAAGTGTGTCGTGATGGTTACCTGACGTACTAATACAGACCATATTTCATGCCTGGTATATGATATATATCATCCAAACAATAAAAATGAACATAAAAGATCTGAAATTTGTCATTATTTTCCTATGTCAAATAAACACACAATTTTCTTAGCTTCTTAAAAATTTATAGTAGACCCTGGTCTTCCACCAACAGCTTTAGAGAGAATATAAAACTATATTCTTAATCCAGCAATAAATGTATAAGAATACTTGGAAATTATTATATTTTCTACTCTGATGCAGATAATCTTACAGAATCACATAATTAGGTGTACTGAGGATCAATAACTACATTTCTCTGAATTTAGAACACTGAAGAATTTTAAAATGCATTTTATAACTTGTTTCTTACCCAATTTTCTTTAAATCGAGCATTTACACACAATCTGCCTTCTCACTAATCTAAACTCCAGTACATATACATTTAAGTAATATCCAGTAATTTCACCAAGTCTCTGACTTCTATTATTTAAAGATTTTTTAATCATTATTAAAGATCTTCACTTTACTCAAAAAAATTGTGAATACCCTTATAATATTGTTATTGTTATGAGAGTATTCCTCTTTTTGTGCCTTCGTATCCTCATTTACTAAATGAAAAGTTAGGATTGATTAGCAATCTTTATAATCTTTAGCACTAGCATTCTCTTTTGTCTTTAAAAAAACTCATGTAAACATCTTTTTTCTTTTAAAAACTCAGGTTTTTATTATATGCTTTCTACGAAGCTTGATTTGAGTTTGCTACCATTAAATAGCCTACAACTCAATAAATTAACCAGAGTGAAGATTATTTATATCATGTTTTTAGAAGTGACTACTTACACATTTTTGTCAAACAGAAATCCAACACATACATTTGAGAAGTGATGTATACCTTACTGTACTTAATGGATAGCTTCAATTCAACAATGTGGTCTTTCTATTTTAGTAACAAATTGAGAGAGATACTGACTCTAAAATACATAATTCGATTTCAAGCAATCATGCTATCTGTGTAAATGTATTTCTTCTTTTGCAACTTTCTAATTTTGTTTAAAACTACACAGATACATCTCAGTAACTTTTATAAAGTAGCCCCTCAGTATTAACCATGAAAGAAACAGTCACTTTAAGATATTAGTAAAGTTAATTTCAAAACTAATAGACAATTAAGTGAAAGAATCCATAATAAACTGACTCTACATGTGCCACCTAAGCTGGGTTATGTGTATAAAGCACTCAGGAAGAAACTTCTCCAAAGCAGCCTATTATCATCATTATTTGCCTACTACAGACTTGGTCAATTTTGAATTTAGAAACAAACAGAAGATACTGCACTAATAATCTTAGCGAACACAGCCTCTGTTATCAGAAGTGTATCTGATCTTTTAACTGATTTCTGATTCAGTGACCAAAGGGACAGATTTGATCCCTCTGCAAGGTTGGACTAGCACATGCTCCTGAGGCAGCACCATTTCACCTGCTGATCCCGGGCACTCAAAACAACACTCCTGCAGGGCTTACTACAAATTGCTGACTAGTTTTCAAAGTTCCTCCTAAAAATGATCAACTTTTTGCAAAACATTAGTATTGGCTTCACTGGCAAAGGCTGAATATCATTTTAATTAATAAAAAGAAAATGCAATCAGATATTATTTTTTCTTAGTATTCAATTACAGCTATCTTTGCTCAAACCGTTAGTAAAAATCTTTACATAAAATCATCTAATGCAATCATAGTGTAGTTACGATATATCTGAGACAAATCCCAGATCCTATCTATAATGGACTAATTGCCCCCCCACAAAAAAAATCCATAAAATAAAATCCAGGTTCAAATCACTTAAGTTAACCAGAGGCAAATATATAAAACACACAACTCAAATCACTGTAAATAATTTTTATAAAAACCATACCTAAGCGTTTTATTCTAAATCAATAGTAAAAGTTGAAATATTTTGAAAGTATGTTGATATTTCTAAATTATAGCTTGAATTTTCAGTGTAAATATGACTACCTGTTATGTTGTGAATATTTAATCCATTCATACCCAAGATCTTTCCTCTGTATTATTTTCCCTAAAGTATAAATTTATCATAAACCTAGACCTTTTTAAAGGCTTTGATGTTTTAATTTTATAAAAAAAAATAGGCTTTATTTTAAATTACGTTTGGGTTTAGCCATCAAAACATACCACTACACCTCAGTGAAATCCACATCATAGTATGATGCTGGGATAATAGTATCTTTATTTAGAACTGGTATAAAATGCCACTCAATACTTCAACTACAAGTCCAAAGTCCAGTATTAGAACTAGACACAGCATTTATTTTTCCGATATGTGGTGATTCACTCTTTGAGAGCCAGTGTTCTTGTTTTAAGCTTTAATATACTACTCTTTCCCTTTTGGAGTTTATTAGTAGACCAGAATGTCTACAAAAGTAGGTTTAAGTAAGTATGTGGCCTCCCATTAAGCAATAAGCACCAAGCAACTTGATAAAACAAATGCCCAAATCCTACAATACCCGGATCTAAACTATCCTATGACTTCCAAGACTTCACTAGAAAAGACGAGCAAAAACCCAACAATGTCTGATCCTACACTTTTCCATTTCTCACATCATTTGGCTTTGGAACAATAGGCAAAGTTATTTTTCCACCATTAACTTGATGTGGTAACTGAGATGTTTATTTAAAAATGCCTCAAGGATGTTGCCAGATTTAAAATAGAACATTATGCATTAGAAATGTAAAAATTTGATCTTCTAGTATTATCAGCTATTTACAGAAGGGCTCAATGTCGGGGGGGGGGACATATTTATCTTCAGTGAAATAATCACTTAATTCATACAGTGGTGTCCCTCAAACTTTTATTTCATCTGTCATTGAAAAAATTGTTTCTATGTTTGTAAATAGATGCCATTATAATACTCTTACCTATGTGTGTATGATATGCTGGGAAAGAAGTGACACATCCATTCTTCCTTAATCAAGTGTCTGTTCCCAGTATCAGTGTAGTTGGACATTAAGAGGCCTCAAGGACTATGGCAGAAGCCTGAATTTCCAAATAATAAATTAACCAGCAGAGGGCATAACTGCGGACAGAATGGACCAATCCGACCGAGGGATGGCCAGGTACCAGAGGTAAAATGCAAACTTTTTGATGGATCTACTTTCAAAGACTCTCTTATTTATCCTCGAAAACGTGAAAAGGAATGACTTAACAAAGTTCACATAACTCCTTTCAAAATGCAAATATGGCCCTAAGGAAGCTCTGATTGGGATCACGAGGAAAAAAAAAAAAGTCCCCCGGGGGGATAATCCGGCGCTGACGGCCACCGAGGAAGGTGACAGTCACTGGGCGCGTGGCAGGAACACTCCCCGGGCGCAGAGCGCGGCCTCCGAGGGCACCGACTCCCCTGGGCGCACCCGGACCTGGGTCCAGACCCAGGGTCCACTCAGGTTTCCGCGAACGCCGGCGGCGCCCGGGGGCTTGCCATCGTTTTCTCCCTCAGCCGACCCTCGCCACCCTTCTTCCTGTCCCCTTCTCCCTCCGCCGACCCTCGCCACCCTCCTCCTGCGCTCCGCGGGCGCCGCCTGCCAGCCGTGTCCGCAGCACCTAACGGACCGCTCCGGCCAGATGCCTTTTCGGAGAGGGCGGGGGCGGGGGGCAGGGGGAAAGGCGCTCTCCCTCCTCGGGTACTGACAGGGCTGCAGACTCCAAGCAGGTCCGGTCATCGAATATTTGGTGGTGCCACGTAGGAACTTTGCTCACCTCTCTCCACCCGCCCCGCCGCACGCCCCCTCCCCGGCCCTCCCCATCCTACTCCTCCGCCCCCACCGCATTTGCTGGGCGACTTTCATCGCTCCCCAAGTGAAGTGCACGTCCAACCCGCAGGAGGTGGCGGGAGGAGGGCCCTGAAATTCACGGACGGTGTTTCCTCTACCTTGAACACGTTCCTAATAATCTGCCAATCCGGCTAAAACCTCCTCTGCCCCTTCCCTCCCACACACGCAAACTGCTTTTAATCTTCTAGATTCAATCCCTGGTTTCTCTTATATCCCCAAAGTAAAACAGCCTGTTTCTCACTTTGTTGCAGACAAAGAACTTTATCAAGGTTCATTTTATACCCTTTCTCTATATTTTCTCCTCAGTTCACCCTTAAAAAGATATTCCCATTAGTTAGAAGCTGAAGAAACCAGAAGATGTGTTCAAAGTGCAATCTGAGGACTGTTCCTCGAACAAAAGCTTTATATGACTGCCCTTGTGTTTAAGGTAGTATTTTTTCCTCTTTTCAAAGAGGCTGGAAAGTGGCGAAGGGCATTTTTAGCAGGCTCTGTGCCTGACAGATCTTTTTCTCTTGCTGCCCACCTCCTCTCCCATTTTTGTCCCGCCTACATCTTTCTCCCTCTCTCTCCCTCTCTCTCCCTCTCTCTCTCTCCCCCCAGTTTACACTTCCAACCTGGTGGCAGTGACAATCTGGATTTTATTTAAGGGCATTTTCCCCCCTTGGGGGCGGGGAAGAGGGAAAGGGGGAGGGGCGCAGAAGGAGAGCGGGACCGACGGCATCTCCCACCTCCCCAAAGGCATTTTTTTCTTACCTCCTCCGACCTCTCTAGCTTGGAAGAGGAAAGTCAATGCGAGGGTCGTTACGGTGAAATCCCAGAGCCACCGTTTCGTTTTCCACCTAGAGGACCACGGCTCCATCTCCGAGCCCCGCACTCACCACTGTGAACTCAACCCACGAAATTGCGACCGCAGACCAACTTCGTCCCTTCCGAGGTACCGCCGGGGATATTCGCTACACAGCCATTGGGGAGCGTAGAGGTGGGAAAAGTCTAAGGGCTTTTTCTTTGCAATTTGATGGTTTCCTTCCTTCCTGTCTCTCGCCCCCTCCTCTCCCTCTAGGCTGGCCCGGCGACTGGGACCCTCCGATCCGTCCTCGGCCGGGCCCTGCCTTCAAACTGAAGGCAGATGAGGGGCTTCAACCAACAAGTCGAGCGCACTGGGTGCCCCTAAAGGCTTCATGCCGTCAGTGGGCCGGACTAGCGGCTCCGCAGCCCCCTCCCCCGCCCACTCCCCTCCCCGCGCCCCGCGCCCCCCCAGCTCCCGGGCGAAACTGACAAGCAGGCGGAGGGTCGGACCCAATCACGCGCCTCCCGGGCGCCCCGAGCCCGCCCCCCGCGCTCCGCCGGGAATCAGGGCTCCGGCAGGCCCAGCCCACCGCCCACCCCCCAACTTCCCACCCGGCCCCAATCCCGGAGCAGAGATGGGAGGGAGTTCCGCGGGACGCGTGCTTGGCTGCAGAGCTCTGGGAATGAAAGGAATTGCAGGAGAGCCCCGGAGCGCACGGAGTTTTCAAGGAGCTTCTGTGCTCAATAAAAACAGCTACTTGTCTGGCCGCACCGGTCTGTTAGCCTCTTGCTCGTCGGCGGGGGAGGGGAGGAGCCCGGCGGCTGGTCCGCCACCCGCTCGAGTCCCGGGCGGGCAGCCGTAACCCTATCCGTGCGCAAAAATCGGCTCCGTGTGGCAGACGTGCAACCGGCGGACTCCTTGCCCTGCATACCTCGAAAAGTATTTTTATTTCTTTTTTAACCTATATTCAGAAGACAGGAACGAAGGTGGCATAGAGGGACCCTAGAGGTCAAAACCCACGAGTTTGTAGGGAAGCTCCTTGGAGATTTGAAAGTGACAGGTTTCTCTATTAAAACGTTTAATCTCAACCCCAGGTTCATTCAGGGGCTCGCCTCTTACAGAGCTAAACTATACTTTGAGGGAGGAGGAGAAAGAAACTTAAGGGAGCTGACATTAAGGGGGTGAGTAATTTAATTTTCCAGGTGATTCTAGCCTAATCCTTGAGGGGCGGGGCAGAGAAGGGGCGAGAAAAGGCAAGAAAAGCAACTAGCAGAAATCTCCAAGCGTCTAGGCCCACAGTCCCCGACCCTGAGACCTAGGCGCCCAAAGTATGGCCACTCCCCAGTGAAAGTAATGAGGGTCTAAATTCCCTCTTCACTCACCCCATCCTCAAAGTAATCCTCTTAAACCTGGAATATAGATCTCCAGGTCATTTTTTCCACGTTAAAATTATTCCATCCTATTGACTCCTTTGTGTTCCCTAATATTTCCAATGATGTTTCTCTCAAAGACTTTCTGGAACAGTGCCCAACAGGGTGCCAGCATACATTAGCCACTCGGTTGAATGAATGGATACATTTTTCTGTTGACAAAGACTGGAGGTGCCGCTCAGGGCCTGCTTGGAATATTTAAGACATTCGAATGCCTATGGTCCTCAATAAGTTTACTGGGTACATATATTCAATTCGGTAGCTGTCACTAATCTTTAGGAGTCAAATTTTTGGCCATCAAAATATGCCTCATGATCCAGTAGGTTATATCGCATCTTCACGTGGTTTAAAAGAAAGGTGTTCAGAGCCTGGATTGAGCCCATAAGATGGAACTGCTTAATAACATGAATAGAGGTATATAAAATTAGGCATGCAGGTAGCAAATACCTTCAGTAAGAATGTTGCTTTCTGAGACAAAGAACCACTCTCTCATCAAGTTTATATATTAGATTACAGGCTAAAAAAAATACATACTTTGTAGAGCTAATGGCAGAATGTTTGGGATGCAGAGAAATACCCCTAACTAACTCTTCAGATTACAACCTCAAGCTGTTAACATATTTTAATAAAATAATTTAATATCATGTTGCCTTTGCACCTGGAATGTACAATTACAAATTAAGATCCTCACAGGGGAAATATACATAAATTTACCCACTTTATCATCTTGCTACCAAAAATTTGCAGTTTCCAAACTTCTTTAAAATATATTTCTGTCCAATTTTATGTGTATTTTAAAAATTATTTTCTAGGTCTTCTCTTAAATATTAAATAGTGAAGTGAATGCAAGTTTAGAAAATGCATATTTGTAAGGCTGCCAGAATCCTAAATCAATTCACTAGGGAAAGTTGTTATACTTGCAGCAACATGTAGAAATGGTGTTTCAAATTGTTTCTCAACAGCTCTCCTGATTTATTAAGAATTCCATGGACTGATACTCTTCTGGAAGGTGTGAAATGATGCAGGGAGTCTACCAGGTCCTACTTTCTGATCCCATCTGGGACTTTCTCACCACTGTGAAAGGGACCTTTCAGGCAAAGTATGTTGGGTAAATAGAGTTATTACTACTTTTATGCTCCTTGTACTCTGTGGTCTGAATTCCTCTGGCCTCTGCCCAGCTAGGCATAACCTGGTCTGAATTAATACCTCTGGAAGGAAACATAGTAACTTCATGGTGAGGAATAATTATGTCTAACCTCCCTCTCTCCTGCAGCTAGCAGCCAGATCTAGAGATTCCCAGGAACCTGCCTGTGGATTTATAGGAGATGAACTCAATGGAAGGAAAGATAATATTCAACAACAAAAGGGAACAGAGGAAAGCCAGAAGAGATCCATCTACTTCCCACTGGGGGGAACTTCCACCACCATTATTTCCTAGACCACTTTTCAGCCAGTCATTGCTAATTGTTAATACGTAGTTTCAAAATGTAATAAAATATGACAGTTTTCTAGATATCAGTTTTTAGTGTAAAGGACAATTAGGTATATTTCCTTACTTTGTCATATTAAAAAATAATATTTAAAGATTTTTTCAACTTTGTAGAATTGGTTCTGATTTGTAAGTTTTTCAAAAGCAAGATGAAAAAAATGGAGAAAAAATAATCACCTCTTCTGTATTTTTTATTAACCACATGTCTATATTGACTCCTCAGAGAAACTGAGACAATAAGTTACAATTGACTGTGAGGACAGGTTAGGGAGAGGTAAATGTTCTAAAAAATCTTCACTGTCTATGAGGATTTATTAAGTATTGTGAAAAGCTCATAGATCCCCTGAATATCTTCCAAAATATCTAGAAATTAGGGGATCCAGATTCAGAATCAAGGTTTGAAATACTGATCCTCAGTAACTAAAAGCAGATGGAAGATACCTTGTCCATAGCCAGACGCCCCTAATACAAGCAATAGAACATCCATGTAGCCCTTAAATTACTATAGGTAGAATTAGGGGAAAGAAGAGGTAAGTTAGACAGCAAGATTTTAGAAATGATGTATCATCTTTTAGATCATTCACCATTTATTGTCCTTTTCTCATGCCGATGCTTTATCCTTCCTATTTTTGATATCAATAGATAGGTATAAGTAAAGGTTGACAGATAGAAATTCGACATTTTCTCCAAACGCTTTACTGGAATTAAATGACTGCATCAAATTTTAGTTACTGAACGTGAAATTATTTGAGGAGGGGAGGGGAATTTCTTGTACACACCAGAAATACTTAAAACTTGAAAAGAAATGTGCTTTTGAATGTAATCCCTCACTTCGCCTAATGGTTTGCCTTTTTCGCCCTTTTCTGAACTTTAGGTCAATTATTTTAAGAAGGAAATGACTAAGCAGTTTGACATGTATTTTACAGTTTTTCTAATTCATGAGTGGCTAAAAATTCATCTCTGTTTAAAAGTGGACTTAGCTCCTCTTACCTCACAGATGGACCATTGTATTGTAGAAAGTGGGGGTGGAGAGGGGACAGAGAAGTTTATTTCCATAGTCCAGCCCAGCTCACAAGAACCTCACAGTGATCACTGGGTATTTTTTGGCAACTTTACTCAGAAATAACTTACAGAACTTCAGAGGAAACCGAATTGAACTCAATTGCCATGACCCAACAAAAACTTCAGATGAATGTCCTGTTGGCATATTAAAGGAGCCAACTCAAGGATGACAGACCCACTTGTTAAAAAGAACCTAAGTACATCCTTAGTAAGCAATGCATATGGTCTTGGGTGTTCTTGTGTATCTCTCTTAAAATTATCCTTTAATTACCTATACTCACCGAAAGTTATTGGAGTTCCTTTTCATGATTGTTCGATCAAAGATAGAAGGGAAAAACAGAGAATAGAATGACTCAGTATAAAAACGTCAATATATTTTGGACTTTTGTCAAGATAGTTTTACTCTCTGTCTTTTTTTTCCCCTTAATTGGGTGGGTTTGGTATTTACTAAGCTTCTGACATATCCAGAAGAGTATGTGTGTCAGCAAAAATATAACAAGACTTTTTGCAAAGTGATATAGGACAGCACCAACAACTCTATTAGTAGAGATAGAGGAAAGGATTTTAAACATTTTAGTGAACATGTGCCATAGCTAAAGGCAACACACTGCTAATACAGAACCATGATATTTTACTGTATATAATATACTAACTACCTATCACTTCAGTAGTATGATCTTGATTCCCATTAGGTATTCCTAATAAAATAAGTTGCTAAAGGTAGGGATTTTACCATCCTTATTTTTTTTATATATTAATGCATTTATGGGATACAATGTGCTGATTTCATATAGAATTAGGAGCGCTTACATCACACTGTTTAATATATACCTCATCTTGTTTACTTCGTTATTGCGTGTTTAATTACACAATAAAAGACATTTTACAATAAAGACATTTATACTTTATACTAATAGATCCAACATGTACCCTTGCATTATGCACCATAGGTGTGATCCCACCATTCACCCTCCCTCCATCTGACCTCCCCCCTCCTTTCTCTCTCCCCCTCCCCCCTCCTTCATCTTGGGGCGTAGTTGTGATCTATTCTTCCTATGAAAGTGTGAGTGAGTGCAAATTGATTTCATAATAGTACTGAGTATGTGGGATATTTTTTCTTCCACTCTGGAGATACTTTACTAAGTAGGATATGTTCCAGCTCCATCCACATAAACGTAAAAGAGGTAAAGTCTCATGATGTTACCATCTTTAAAGGGATAATTTACTCTTAAAAAGTTACTCTTAGAAATATCATAATTTTATAAAATTTAATTTTAGTAATTAAATGAAAATATGCATCTAATTTTCCTTTGAGACTATTTCATAAATAACTAAATGTAACACCTGGTAAGTGTACCATTGCACTTTTTAAAATAAGTAAGATCCTCTCTTCCACTTCTCTCATAACTTCACCAGTTGATCCACACCAATGGCACTGACAATATTCTTACCTTAAAATGAATATTTTTTTTCTAGACAGTATATGTAATTAATTTATATCTCTACCATTGATACCAAATCATTTAACTATATAACAAAATGTAAATCCTAAGAATCATACAAAACTGATTTTAACTCATATGCAATATTTCTGTAATTTCTACATGGTATTTTTCTACATTCCACAACAAATGTTAAATGTAAGCTCTCGGGCTAGTGAATGTGGTTAAATGTCAAAATAGATCTGATTTTTAAAACATCCCTATTAAATAACTTCTACTTAATTTTTGTTTACCGATTATCACCCTCGCAATATTATATTTTCTGCCAGTACTCGTATAGTCAAATTATTCCATATTGAGATGCTGAACAAATAATATTTCAAAAGTTGTCAAAATCTTATCTGCCAAGACTTGAAAATGATATATAGATATAAATCATTGGATTGCCAAAAAAAAAAACAACTTTTAATATGAGAGTATTTTGATAAAGACAAAATGCATTTGTTGCTATAGGAATATCCTCTTTTTTATTTAAAATACTTTATGTACTTTTTTTTTTAGACTCCATAACATCTTCATGAAGTAGGAATGTGGCAATTTTAGTAGTTTCATTTTAAGGTTGAGGTTTTTGATACTCCAAGTTCAAACTATGAATAAAGACACAGATGGAATATGTAAGAAACATTTCTATTTTTATATTTCCATTCTCATTATTAATTCTGTCCTTATAAATTAGGCATTTTAAATATATATTTTATATCTTTATAGGTTAACTATTAAAATGAATGATACCTTTACTACTATAAATCTTTAAGGAAAGTTAATATCAGTGATGGAATTTAAAGCCTTAAAAAATCTGTAAATGTAGTTTAAAAGTTATATCTGTAGATACATTTCTATGAAAAATAATTTTTTAAGATAAATAATGGTAAAGTGATTTTTATCCCAATACCTCCCTTCCAGTTACACTCTCCTGAGATTTTAAAATCATTTCATTACTTTATATGCTCTGCCCTACTAAAATTAAACCCAAGTCCTTTTAAACTTTCCACAAAAAAAAAGGAAAGTAAATGTATTCAATGTGTTATGGAGAAGAAATATAATCATAGTTACATTAATATTTTGTTAACATCTTGAAAACTATGCGCCCTATGCATATGTTTCTAAGTAAAACATAAAAACAAAAATTTGAGGTGGGAGATATACCAAACTTTAGGTAAGTATTTCTTTCTAGACTGTAAGTTCCTTGAGAGGAGAAACTCTTATTCTATTCTGCATCTTCAATGTCTGAGTTTTCTCTTCTTATTGTGCTCCATGTAATTTTGATGACATTTATCTTAACTTCCCACTTTACTTCTGATTTAAAGCACAAATAAGTCAGCTAAAATGATTTTGTCTGCTACTTCAAATGTTCAGGCGTGAATTATTGTTTCTGAGGCCGTGGAAGCCCAGCTGTTACTTGGTAACGTAATAGTGCCTCTACTACCCTGGGAGGAAGAGGAAACACCTGAAACACCCACAAAACTAACTTGAAATGTGAGTAACCAAGACAAAGTTTGACACTACATGTGACACTATTCATTGGAATATTTCACTAAATCAAAGTATAAAACTTCGAGAAAAAAAAGTTCTTCTGAGATAACATTTCTTCCTTTTCTCTGCCATCGCAAGACAATAAGAATCCTACATGCTTTGCATCTAAGTTAACATAAACTTTGAAATTGACAACCAAAAAGCACCGCTTCCTGTGGTCGCCACTGTCTTATTATCTGTACACAATGATTCTTAAAGAAATGTGTCTGGGTACATTTTTGATAAATGGGTAAGAATGGAACGAAAACAATATCAAGAAATTTATATTAGAATTTTAAATTTGGAGAGGTTACAAGTAATATGTAAGATATTTATATTGCATTTTATATGTAATCCCATTCATATTATAATAACAGCAAAAAATAATGGCATACGTTATCTTAAAAATTATGTCATGTACATGAAGAGCAATTTCATAAATATTTAAATATGATGTTGGTTTTAATTTTAGAAATTTACTCATACTCCAAGTACAGATAGAAAATCTATTAATAAATCAACTAATTACCCAAGAAAAAGATCACTTACTAGAAAATTGAAAGAAAATTGTTATTTCTTATAGAAAGGAATTTTTTATAGGAAGGCTATATTCTTTAGAACTGTCTCAAATAGATCTTAATTGAAAAAATGTAATCATGTGCTAATCATAAATATTTTAATAACACAGCTACACACAAAAAAGAATACTTACCTCATCGGCTCAAATAAATATCTTACTGAAATGTAATCACTATCCAGAAATTTTTTAATGGATATGATAGTGTTTAAGATGAATGTATAGTATTTTATTTAATCTCTAACCAAAGAGTAGAAATGATATTTGTTTTTTTTTTTTTTTTTAATCTTTGTTCGGGCTCTATTCCAATCTGATTTTAGCAGTATTCCTAGGAACATTCACAAGAAGCCTTATATTCTCACAGCTTATGGATGTCTTTGCTTCCATTTTTGTTCCAAATCTAGTACTAAAATATTTGCTGACTCTTATATAGCAAGAAAATATTATTCCTCAAAATCTCAGGGATTATTTCAGCAATAAAAAGGTATTTTTTTTTTCCAAGAGAAGCAATTACCTAGGGAGAAAATGCTAGGGCATTGATAGAAGAAAGAGATGAAGAAAAGTAACATAGAAACAGAAAAAGAAGAAGAAGAAGAAGGAAGAAGGAGGAGAAGAGAAGAGAAGAGAAGAGAAGAGAAGAGAAGACCATTGTCAGCGGTCTTTAAATCTTTATAAATGAGAAGCATTGATGAGAGGAAGAGTTGTCTAAGAAAGTGTTTTAAAGTGCTGCTCTAGGAAGTATTTCTTAAGAATATTCATTCCCTTGGCTCGGCACCCGTAGCACAGTGGTTAAGGCACCAGCAGCATGTATCGAGGCTGGCGGGTTTGAACCCAGGCCAGCCCAGCTAAAACAACAATGACAATTGCAACAGAAAAATAGCCGGGCATTGTGGTGGGCACCTGTAGTCCCAGCTACTTGGGAGGCTGCAGTAAAATAATTGCTTAAGCCCAAGAGTTTGAGGTTTCTGTGAGCTGACACTACAGCACTCCACCCAGGGCGACATAGTGAGACCATGTCTCAAAAAAAAAAAAGTATACCCATTCCCCTGCTTCAAGGAAAAATATTTAGTTGCTAAATAGTTTGGCCACCACAGAACCTGAGACTTCCTGTTGAAAGGAGTAACTTTGACCAAGTCAGGTTTCCTAAGTGTTAGTTCAGGGCTCCAAGAGAATAGAATTGGACCCTGTCAGTCTCTTAAGCTAAGCTCAGAAGTAGCAGAACCTCACCTTTGCTGTGTTTTTGTGGTTTAAAATCAACAGTAAAACAATCTCAGATTCAATAGTAGGAAAAGAGTTGTATACAAGTGTACCATAATAGGAATTAACAGCAGTCATCTTTGGATGTAATATAATACAGCTGGCACCTATGCAAAATGTACGGACCTCTTTATAATCCTCCAAAACCTCATCCAATTACATCATCAGTCTGAACGTACAGAGTTTCATGATCTGAATGAGATCCAGATGAAAATGAGGGATAGAAATGGATCTTCCCTTGATTGGGAAACCTGTGAACTTAAATGACAAGTTATCTGTCTCCAATCTCATTCAAAAACAGGAAAGATGAAAGGCACAGAGATCAATACTCTGTAAGAGTCAGGAAATTTAGCCAGATACATTTGCTTTTTGCATACAGTCCAAGTACACCGAGGCTTAATTACTAATTTGCTATTCTCTATAGCTCTTGGTTCAGCCTTCCGAGTTATGGTTATGCCCTGTGAGATGTATTTATTTTTCTAAAAGAAAAGGTCTACGTTTGAGGATGATAGCATTCCCAGGCTCTCCAGGTAGACAGGATAAGAATTATGTCAAGCATAGGAACACCCAGGTGACATCCTGGAGATGGTGCAATGGTAATCCCACGTATCTATCTGGTGTCAAATGTGTTGTGTTGAGAAGAGACACTTGTTTTGTTCTTCTATCTTCTCAATGACAAAACATTACCTCTTCCTAATTACAGAAGTGATAGTCTCACTTTTTTCCACCATTACACGACATGGGTCACCCTTTTTCCAGTTTCTCGTGGCAATTTGTTCACTGTGTTCAAAGTTGAGCAGTTTTCTTACTATCCTTCCATCCTTCAGCTCACTGGTCCTAAAGTTCAATGCCAGACATTTCAGGTTCGTGTTATCCAGCACTCCACCTTCAAGTACCAATTAAAGTCAACCATACTTACAGAAAACCAATGCCAGATTACAAGTTCTTGAATTGTATGAACACTTTCAGTCTCTTCTCACCTTTATTTTGTCTTTAAAAGCTAAGAAAGCCTATGCAGTGGGTACTGAGTGGGACAGGGAGTAGAGGAGAGTCAGAAGCAAAGCAGAGCTTCATCCATTAAAACTTCCCTGGCCTGAATTTGGCCTGAGTTGATTATGCATTAAACTTGACCAGAGTTTGGGGTTTTAATGTTACGTGAGGCTGAGTATTTGGTAGCTGAAAAACACAAAATAAAGGTGCGTGTCATTTCCAAAGATAAAGTTTAGGAACTGAGGATATATTTTTAGTTACAGAGAATAAATTAGCTTTATAATTGCATCTTATCAAGTCTACTTCACTCAAGAGAGTTAGACTCATCACTGCCAAGGTCCAAAGAACCCAAATATAAGACTTAAAAATATCAACTCTTAAAATTTAGAACTTTTGATGACTTTCTATTAACCATTTTAAAATTTCCATAGCAATTTTTGACTTTAAGCAAAGCCAATTGTTTTAGCGCTTTTGATCACCTATTAAACTTTGGAGATACTCAGCTGCTCTGAAAACTCTTTCAGAGTGATTTGATATCATTCTCTTTTCTCCATACTACTCAAAATTTTTGCTTTAAAAACAAGCTTTAAAAAGAGCCGATATTGGTTGAATGGTGCAAAAAATGAATTAAAGAACATGTGTAGAGAAACCAATATTTATATAACAAATATTAGAATTATAAAATTTTTAATGTTTAAAATGTTTAATAGTTTAACTGAACTATAATGACAGTTACAAGTGAGTAGCTCAAAGCCATGTGAAGAAATAAATAGCTTTTCCAATACTAACTATATCAGTAAATAAGATAGCCATTATTTTTGATTTATTCAGGAAAAAAAAGGTATTCAAAATGAAAAGAAAAAAAAACTATCTTTATTCGCAGATACGATTCACAGATCCACAGATCCTGTGCAGTTGACAACCTCCTTTCAGGGACCACTCTTTAAGTTGATCCAATTTTCATAGACTAGACGTGCACCGCATGTATGTATCAATACAGTAGACCCAGTTCCTTATGTTGACCACTTCCAAATGTTGAGTTGACCTCATTGCTACAGTCCCTTGGGTGGTCAACTTACAGAGGTTCTACTATGTAGAAAATAACTAAAACTATATCACTAAGAAACTACTGAGACTAATAAATAAATTCAGTAAATTTGCAGAGTCTAAGATCAACACAAAAACTAAGTTGTAATTCTATACACTAGCAATGAACAATTCAAAAAAAGAAATTAAAGAAAATAATTCATTTATGGTGTTCTTAAGTTGGTGATGTCATTGAAAGTTACCTACAGACTGGATGCAATCCCAAACAACATTTCCAATGGCTTCTTTTGCAGAAATTGAAAAGTTGATCCTCAAGTCCATACGGAAGTGCAAAGGTCCTAACTAGCCAAAACAACACTGAAACAGCCATGTTGGAAGACTAAGATTTCCCAGTTTCAAAACTTGCTACAAAGCTATAGTAACTAAAATAGTGTTGGATGGGCAAGAGCCTAGATAGATTGAACAAAGCAATAAAATATACAGTCCAGAAATTGACCCACATGTTTACCTCCAATTAATTTTTAAAATGCCAAGACCCTTCGAAGAGTAAAGAATGGTCTCTTCGGGCGGTGCCTGTGGCTCAAAGGAGTAGGGCGCTGGCCCCATTATATACTGGAGGTGGTGGGTTCAAACCTGGCCCCAACCAAAAAAAAAAAAAAAGAAAAGTCTCTTTAAGACATGGTGCTGGAACAATTGGATGTCCATGTGCAAGATAATGAAATTTGACCCCTACCTCATTTGATATGCCAGCATTAACTTAAAGTGGGTCAACTAAATTTGACTAAAAAAATAAAGGTCTTAGAGGAAAACATAGGAGAAGTCATCATGATCTTAGATGTTCCAAAGCATTCTTAGATAGGACAGCAAAAGCCTGAGCAGAAGCAGAACAACATAAATCTAACTTGGTCAAAATAAAAACTTTTGTGCATCAAAAGATACTTTATCAAGAAAACAAAAAGAAAAACCTACAGAATGAGAGAAAATATTTGCAAATTATATATCTGATAAGCTTCTTGTATAGACTATATAAAGAACTCATACAACCAACAACACAGAAAAACAATTCAGTTTAAAAATGGGCAAATGACTTAAGTAGAATTTCTCCCTAAAATACATTCAAATGGCCAATAAGCACATACAATGATGTCCATCATTATCAGTCCTCAAGTAAATACAAATCAAAACTACAGGGTGGACACAAAGTTCATGTGCCATTTAAATAATAAACCAGTAAACTAATAAGCTAGTAAATAGTAAACTAATTTAAATTGCACACGAACTTTAAGTTCACCCTGTATGGTAAGGTACTATTTCACTGTCACTAGAATAGCTATAATTTTTTAAAAATAAAAATACTAAGTGTTGGCAACAATATGAAGAAATTGGAACCCTCATAAATGTTTTTGCTGCTATGAAAAATAGTTTGCTAGTTCCTTAAAAGTTAAAAATAGAATTCACATAGACCTAACAATTCCACTTAAAAGTATATACCTACAAGTAATGAAATAAATAGTAAAAAAAAAGTACATTTACACACCTTGGTCATAGCAGCAATATTCACAAAAGCCAAAAGGTGAAAATAATCCAAATGTCTATCAACAGATGAAAGGGTAAACAAATTGTAATGCATACATAAAAAGGAATATTATTCAGCCATGAAAAGAAATGAAGTCCTGATATGTTACAGTGTAGGTGATTATTGAAAACCTTATGCCAGTTACAAAGGTTTTAATATTATGATTCGTTTACATGAAACATCTATTATAGAATAAATTCATGGAATCAGCAAATTTTGGTTGCCAGGGCCTGGGGACTTACTGCTTAAAGAAAATGGGATGTTCTTTTGGTTTGACAAAATATTTTGGAGCTAGATTGATGTGGTAGTTGCATGACATTGTGATTGTACAAAATAATTTTTTCTCTTTAATGTGGTTGATTTTATGGTGTATGAATTTTATGTTGGTTGAAAAAACACATATCATCAAATAAACCTTTTTTTCTTCACACTGTATTAAAAATGACTAAATTTTTCTGGGAAAACAATATAGGACAAAGACTAAAATATATTTACATAACATCAAGTATGTTAGAAGAAACAGAAAAATTTTCCAGAGATTCGAAAGGAAAAAAATTAAAGCAACTTACACAGCAACCAAAGGTTTTCTATTGAATAAGAACAGATGTTTCTAAATATCTCATATTATGATTTTGGTAGATAAATTGCCTCAGTAATAAAATATCAAAGTCAATTTTTACATGTATGTTCAATAAAAGAAATATTACTAGAAATAATTTTTAAAAACTTTAACAAATATAGTGTTTTCTGAAAAAAAGTCTCCATTTCAGTGAGCTTACTATGAAGATGATAAAAAAATTTCTTAAGTTATGTTCAGAGATATTACTATATGAAATATTCATTCCCCAAATTATTTATAGATATTGCAATATGTAGTAGCTAAAAGTCACAAGGATGTCATCAATTTGGATAAAAATACTTTTAAACATAGTAAGCTGTAGAATATACCATCTCTTCTTCTCTGTAACTCAAACACAGAGGGATAAGAAAACAAAGCCCACCTGTTTTATAAATAAAGTTTTATTGGAATGTATAAAATTACACCTGATTTATCACACTGCTTCATAATGAGAAGGACAGTGACTATAAAATACCTTGTGGCAAAGTTTTTAAGGAGCAGTGAACCCAATTAAAATTATATATTTTTCAATTACCACCTCAAAAATCTAAATTTACCTAACAATAAGTGACTGTTAGTACTGTTTAATCTAAAAATTTTTTAATTAATTTCTGCATATTGAGATTTTCTCAAAGGCAAAGAGGACATTTTAATAATAACTAAAGAAAGCAATGAATTTTCAGTAGAAAGTTATACTACGTGAGAGCATTTTGAAAACAGACATTTGGAAATACTTCCATCATTATGCAATCTTATTGCCCAGAACCACATGTGTTACCTATACAATTCTCATATTTGCAGTCAACAAAAAAGTGGAAAGCTATCTCAAATCTTCCAAATAAAATTTTCAGTGGGTATGAGGTCATTTTTTAAAGCATATAGCTTTAACACTTTCTGAAATTTGCAAAATCATTGCCAATTTTTAGAAAAACACTTACTTAGGTTATGGATGGAACTGAGGGGTTAAATGTCATGATTTGTACTGGAAAGTAGACAATTATATTTCTCTCACTGGTAATATTGTTCATTTTTATAGACCAAGTATCAATAACTAACAAATTTATCATTAAGAAATAATAAGACTTGATTTTGTTGAATCCATTTCTCTGTATTTATTTTTGCATGTATTCAACGTAGAATAAAAAATATATAGTATTATCATTTAGACTTATGTATCATATATGTATATATACACACATTACTAGTTCTGTTTATATAAACTAACATAGCTCAGTAGAGAGCAATTCCAAGTTAGTACCTTAGTTGTTACTTTCAAAAGTCTACTCCATCATTTCCTCAGGCCAACAACTTTTAGTGATGTAATATGTGATAGAATGGGCAGATTTCATTGTCATGTGTTCACTGATACAATTTCTCTGCTGCTGTAAAATGGATTTGTTTTGTCTGTTGTAATGTTACATGTACTGTGTTGGTAAATCAAACACTCCTCAATCTGGCCGGGCCCAAGTAGACAGGAAAGACAAACTCACACCCATGAACGTGATTTGATACAGTCCAGAAGATCAATTGCTCTCACGCTGAGTGGAAGGGGCACAATGTAATAAAACTGCCATCGGGTGACTGATTGGCTTTACTGAAAGACGACTTTGTATAAGAGGCTCAGCATTGGCCATGCTTTTGATTCAGCATCATCAGTGGCAGTAACTTTACCCACTTTGGTTAGTGGGAACCTACCGGGTTCATGCACAGCCTCCGTTTCTGTCATCATGGTGCTTCTGCATTCGTGCTCACTGTGCCAGGATTGGGGTAGTCAGTTACAGAGGCTGGCTTTTGTCACCTGGCCAAGTCATTTTGTATAATTAGGTTAGCGTGTCTTTCGTTGCTCTCCTATATACATTAACATGCAATATAAAAATCTTTAAATTTCATTCCTACTCTAGCTCCTGATTCTTCAACTAGAGTTTTTTTTATGAAACTCACACAATCTTTTTTTCACCACTAATAATATTCTAATAATATAAAGCTTTTTGGGTCCTATGGCTCAAGCATCAGGGCTGTTTGCTCCAAAGCCTGGCTCTACTAAGGAGTGCAGTCCTGCTCTAAGCCTTATTCAAAGCCAATAATAGCCCTTTGTGTCACCCAGTAAATAGATAAGAACAGCATTAATAGTATGGAATATGCCGCCTCTAAATCTTAAAGAGGCCCAACAACTGTTACCTTTCCTTCTCAGTGTTAGAAATTGTGAAATGCAATGATTTTTCTTTTACTTTAGAAGAGCTGTCTAGTATGAAACATGTAGGACGGCCCCCAGATCTTTATTGACAGGGCATACCCTCATATTTCATATTTTATCCCCCGTCCTCTGTAGCACATGTGACTGGCCAGGACCTCCAGAACACTATGGTCATTCAGTTTAATATGATGTTATTAACGTACAGGACTAACGTAGTGTCCTACCAAATGGCCAGATGGTGCAGGGCCCTCTAGCTGTGTATGTCAGAAGGAGAAAGTTCACCACGTCCTGGGGCAGGACCTTAAATATATATTACCTTCTATCTCAAAGGAATCGGAAGTATTTCTAATCCTCTTCCTGACAGGGATGGGAAGAATGGATTCACTAGATCAATGAGTACAGTCACGCATCTGAGGTCAAGCTGAGCTGTAACAAACCTGTCATATCGGAAATAGCCTCTGTGCTAGAGAGTGAGCTGGGCCGGAGTTCAGCCCAGATGCTCTCGGTAATAGCATCCTTTACTATCAGCCTATAGGAGATGGCCGTTTGGGCTTTTCAGCAATGTCGAGTCCCTTCTTAACAATGCATTTCTTATTGCTTTGATAGATGGAATGTCCTCTGAGATTTCTCAAAGAACTCTGTCGGAGGCAGCAGCCTATCCCTTCTAGGGTGCCCACTTCTCTGCATCTTGTGATGATTTCTTACACTATCTTCCACAGAAGTCAAGGTCTTACATTTCTGTTTCACTTCCTGTGGACCATACTTTCTCCACGCTTCCAAAACCCTTGGCAGCACCATTTCCTTGAGTTCTTTCAGTATTTAGAGGAATCTAAGGATTCACAATTTCTACTAATAGTATGTTGGGTCAGACATACCCATCCTAAACCTTATCACCTCACATTTTCTCAGTCAGGACCCTGGCTAGCATATTCCCACAGTGAGTATTCCAGCCCTTCTGTTACTCTTAGAATAAGGCACTTGACATTTGCTTTGATCTGCCATAGACTTGAAAGAGATGGTAGTACTTTATTTACTAGGAAGGAGGCTTTCTGGCTTTTTTGCATAATTGGTTAATTAGTGATTAACCATCTCAAAGCTAGACTTAGGTGTTTTCTAACATGTATTAATAAATTATATCCAGCAGAAAACCATTCCATTTTGTAGCCCTTCCTTCTCCTGAACTTCTGACATAACTGAGATTTTGCACTCACCTGTGTGATCGCTTACACCGGCATCTCAGTCCGATTTACCACAGGTGAACGTCTTACCAATTATAATATTTACATTATGCCAGGGGTTAATCATGCCTTCCCTACTATCAATAATGAGGTCCTAATTACCAGCGGACTATAGGATGGTTCAACTTCAAAAGCTCATTTTAGTTCCCATTTCTTTGAACCCTTCTGATATCAACTTTCTTAGGTAAGGTTCCCAGGCCCAGACATAAGGCAGAGATTTTCTTGTAGGATGTTAGATGGAGACTGCCTTCAGGCTAAACACTCCTGGTATAATGGAAAGCTGTAAGACTGGGCTGACAGAGTTGTTAAACTGCTGTGCAATTGCAGAGACCTCAGATAATTCTCCTGGGAATTCTGGATCTGAAATAGACTTTAAGAATTGCCCGGAATTGGGATAGTGTTAAATTTGCATCTCTGTTGTTTCGGCTTCATTGGATACCAGTTATCCATGGAAAGGAGGAGCTCTTTTCATGGTGCTGGAGAGATCATGACTTAAAAAACGCTCAAGAGGCTCAGTGCCTGTGGCTCAATGGGCTAAGGCACCAGCCACGTACACCTGAGCTGGTGGGTTCGAATCCAGCCTGGGCCCGCCAAACAACAATGACGGCTGCAACCAAAAAATGGCCGGGCATTGTGGGGAGCTCCTATAGGCCCAGCTACTTGGGAGGCGGAGGCAAGAGACTCACTTGAGCCCAGGAATTGGAGGTTGCTGTGAGCTGTAATGCCACGGCACTCTGTCCAGGGTGACAGCTTGAGGCTCTGTCTCAAAAAAAAAAAAAAAATGCTCAAGAATTGGCAGAAATCTTGCAAAGGGCATGAGATTGGTACGAGGTGTGCCAGAAGGCCTCATTCTGAGAACTTAAGGTTGTGCAACTCTCTCATGACTTATGGAATATATCTTTCTTCTTTGTCATGCTTTGAATTCTCAAGTGTAGTTGAGGAAGAGATATATAGTATATTACATGTATTATCATTTCCCTATATTCTTTTAGCAACTTCAAAGAAAAAAGTCCACAAATTGAGTCTCAAATAACATCAGCATTCCTTATAACATGATGACAGTGCTTTACGCAATTCCCACAATAACATCCCATGGAATCATCCTATCCTATTTCCTCCAAATGTGTACAACATAATTCTCTTTTGAGAAGCATGAAAAACCTTTATTTACAATTGAGATACAATTTATATTTGATGTATGCAAAAGAATTTCAGGCTCGGTGCCTGTGGCTCAATGGGCTAAGGCACCAGCTACACCTGAGCTGGTGGGTTCGAATGCAGCCTGGGCCCGCCAAACAACAAAGACGGCTGCAACCAAAAAAAAAAAAAAAGAATTTCATACTGAGAAAAGGTAAAAATTTCTAAACATTGTTTTCCAATATGATATTTTTTTCTGCATATAAGACAATCAATAGGCTCGGCGCCCATAGCTCAGTGAGTAGGGTGCCAGCCATGTACACCAAGGCTGGCGGGTTCAAGCCCAGCGTGGGGCCTGCTAAACAACAACAACAACTGCAACCAAAAAAAGTCAGGCACTGTGGCAAACACCTGTACTCCCAGCTACTTGGGAGGCTGAGGCAAGAGAATCGCTTAAGCCCAAGAGTTGGAGGCTGCTGTGAGCTCTGACGTCGCTACTCTACAGAGAGCAACATAGTGAAACTCTGTCTCAAAATAAAATAAAATAAAATAAAAAAGACAATAAATACCTCAGTGAATTTCAAGGTGACAGAGGAATTCAGCATGAAATTTCATCATGGACCCCAGATTTCCTGCTTCCTGCCTACATGTTCCAGTAATTGGATTTCCCTGATGTTCATAATGTCCTAATGAGCATTAAATTGTTTTAATAATTACAAATTGCTCCAAGATTTGAGATAAGCCCATTAAATCATTCTGACAACATTTGAAACTAAATTGGTAATTTTTTTTATCATTTCCGTAACTCTTATAATAAGTAGCATGGTTTTAAACATGTGTAAAGAGAAAAATCATACAACTCAAATTTATTATGGGATAGATAAGAATAAATTGTATGCAAAATGTAATTATTGGTCCTTTTCATTTCTTTGAGGTCAACAATTTCTGTTTTTCTCTATCCATTTTTAGTAGAGTAGCAAGGGTTTTCTTTTTGAAAGTTTGTCAGTATTCACTAAAATGTAATGTGTTTTTGTTGATGTTTAATGTATTCCATACGTTATAACCCATTTCCCTAATGCTTTTTTAAAGGTAAATTCTAAAGGATCCCCATTTCCAGATGAATACCAAGACAGAAAAATTAAGGGTGTTGTGTGAGGTCATGTAGCTAAAATTTAGGAAATGCTGTTCCCTCAGTTGTACAACAGTCCGGCTAATATTCATTTCTCCTCTTAATACCTCTGCTCAAATGTCACTCCAAATTATGTATCCCAGTTATTCTTTCTATGGTAGAGTCCTACAATTCACAGAAATTATAATCTGTAATTACATTGTTCACTTATGTATTGACTTGTCAGTTTCCTATCTTGTCAATAACATTGCAAGCTTTATTTAGGGAAGAAATTTCCATGTCTGCCACTGAGTCATGACTGCCCATCATAATAAAAGGCTCATTAACTATTTCATGAATAAATGAATAAATACTTCATCATAATGGCATGTGGAACAGGTCTCAATCTTACTTCCTCAATTAAAACAAATATACCTGATCTTTTTATTCTTTTGTTCTTCCAGATGATCTTTGGGACCATTTTGCTTAAGTTTGTTGAAATTATAGCAAATAAATAAATTAATTTAGTATAAATGGGATTTTTTTTGCAAACCTCAGTTTAAAAAATTCAAGAACCTGATATGTTTTTAATGAAAATTTTTTTTTCTGATTTTCTGATGTTTTTCTGTTTTCTTCACAAAGGCTATTCCCATTTATCAAAATAGGACCACACCTCAATGTTTATCCCTGCCTTGGTCTAAGAGCAAGAACAGTAATGGTAGTAACGCTTATGGTGTTGATATTAAGAGAAGTAGAGACAGGAGGAGAGTGAGCAGGACTAAGGGTCCGAGAGTCATGGTCAGCACACAAGCAGTCGGAGATAGTGCCAGGTAATGAGATTTCCTCCCACTTCCTATTTTCTAAGTAATATTCATCAACAAAACAAAAGGTATAACCAATGTCAATATAGAACTGTTTTATGAGTACTAATGGTTTTTTCATATATCTACAATTTTGTTTCAGCCTTTCCAAAGCAGTAATTCTGTTTTCTGTTTGTGCTAGTTCTTCCCAGCTCACGTACAGATTCTTTAGCTGTTCTTTCTTTCACGGGGTAAATGACTCCCATAGAGTCTCACTTTGTAGCCCTCAGTAGAGTGCAATGGCTTCACAGCTCACAGCAAGCTCCAGCTCCTGGGCTTAGGCGATACCTTGTCTCAGCCTCCCAAGTAACTGGGACTACATCTGCCCGCCACAACGCCCAGCTATTTTTTTGTTGCAGTTCGACCTGGGCTGGGTTTGAACCCACCACCCTCGGTATATGGAGCTGGCGCCCTACTCACTGAGCCACAGGCACTGCCGCCGACACCATTTCTTATGCTCCTGTATCAACCAGTTTCTGGCTTGTACAGACAATGATAGGCATTAGTCAAGCCTGGAGGATAGAATATATAAAGAAACCAAAATATTTTTCCTCTCTGTGACCCTCTCTGGAATTAGAGACAGCACCAAAAGTGAGTGTTAATCTCTGAGATTCCTATTGAGCCTCACAGGTCTTCCACCCTTTTGTAATCAACTTCCTGAGTTACAGTGTCTCTTCTTTTTTTTGCTCAAAATGTTCTGTCTTGCTGATTGGATTCAGATTATGAAGAGTCTGGTGTATTATTGCCTTGGCTAGAAATATTTAAACAATGTTCTACTTGTACTGATTTCAATTTCAATCTCAATATCTACATGGACAAATTAAGTTCCACTCGTGCTGAGTTTACAGAAAATTGAAGGGAAATAATGGAAAACTGGATAAAAATTTAAATGTTATTCTATGTCCTGGGGAATATTTTGTTAAGTCAAATATAATTCTGATTTATTAACATTTTGCTTTTATTTGAGTAGATGGCAGAATGAATCAAAGCCCTTGATTCAGCTTTCTAACTATTGAAAAGAAATCAGTATCTTACTAAACTCAACCTCAAAGTGCTAAACCACCCTGACTAAATTATTTCTTTAGAATCCTTCAATTCTCTTTGTAGGGGAAAATGTTTACTTAGAGAGCGTTTCTCCCAAGCCTTTCTCAAAATGACAAGCTTGTCACAACTACGTCCTAAGTAGCCGTCATCTGAAATCTTACATTTGATTAAATGTCTGCTCTATAATTCTGACAAATTATTATCCCATTTATAGAAGTTAACTGCCACTTTCACGGTGCGTGGCACTTAGCAACTTCATATTGTGTGCATTAGATGCAGTTTCTGCCATGCACCGTGAAAGTGGTAAATGCAAATTTAAAGCGAAAACATTTCTCGTCTTCATAAGCTCTAATAATGAGTTTCAATAACCTAAAGGATCTTAGGGCTTTTCTCATAAATACCACTAATGTTCTATTTCTGAGGGATCAGCTATTCTTTTTTCCTTGAAAAAGCTCACACTACCGAAGAAATAACTCATGTTCTTCTCATGCAGAACATTCTAGAGCCACAGTTACTCAACAGCCAAGGAAAATAATTTGACGACTAATAAATCAGAATTATATTTCACTTTTGAAGACATTATTATTATAATGCTTCTGTACCTATAATCACATTTTTAGTGATTACATGATAAATACTTGTCATGAAAAATAAAAAATGTACACAATGAAAATCACCCATAATTCCACTTTTGTACCACTATTAACCTTTTAGTGTTTTCCTTAGAGTCCTGTGTCTATCCATGTTTGTACATAAAGCTGTAACTTGTTTTGAAAAAAATTTTGAAAGATATTGTACAAACTAATTATGACCTGTTGACTTAGAAAAATATTGCCCATGACATAGTGTATTTTTCTTCTATAATATTTTAATTTTTATGCAGTTTTCCATGATTTCTATATGCCAGGATTGATTTATCCAATATATAACAGAGCATTGATTATTTCTTTTATAAATTTTATAAAATAGTTTCTAAAATATATTTGTAAAACTGAAAGTCATAAGTCAAAGAGTAAGATCACTAAATAGTTCTTTTTTTTTTTTGCAGTTTTGGGCCGGGGTTGGGTTTGAACCTGCCCTCTCTGGTATATGGGGCCAGCGCCCTATTCCTGTGAGCCAAAGGCACCTCCCTAAACAATCTTTAATATTATTATCAAGAGTCCTCCAGACATGAGAAAAAGAGGCACTACCACCAATTCTGTCAAAGAGAGCCCAGTTCGTTATATGCATGGCAACAATAATATGGGGCTACACTTCTATTAAGACTATCACTTTGGTGCCTAAAAAAAAGAGCAACTTGTAATTGCTTTAATTTATAAAATCTTGGTTAGAAGTGAATTTGATAAATGTGATTATTCACATATTTATCTTCTGTATTTTGACTTTTAAAATAGTTCCTGTTTGCCTCTATAGCACAGTTTCCTCCAAGACACCGGATCTTTCCATTGATACATAAGTTTTCATAAACTAAAGTTATCAACTCTTACTCTCCTTAAATATTCATAAACATTTCTCCAGTTTGTCTTTGGCATTAATTTTTCCCATGATCCCCTACTGACCAAAATTGAAAACTTTTATACAAAAGATTCCATCTACAATTTTTGCTCAGTGATGTTTCCCAAAAAAGCCTTTGTCATCCCCAGATCAAGAATCACATATACTGGTCTGAGCCTGTGGCTCAAAGGAGTAGGGCGTTGACCCCATATGTTGGAGGTGGCGGGTTCAAACCCAGCCGGAGCTAAAAAAAACCAGAATCACATATACCTACTTCTCCACTGGTAGAGAATATTTCGTATATATTTCTAATGAACATTTTGCAAATACAAGTACTTAAAGGTACAATTTCCCATTTTCCCTAGGTATGGCAACTTTCTATTACATGTGACTTTTGGGTAGCCTGTGAAGCGCATTAATAAACTATGTGCTTTTCGGGTGTCTATGAGTTAGGAGATAAGTTTCCTTCAGTGTTTACTTTCTTTTATTTTTGCCATTATCTCAAATGGTAGTTGCTGAATATTATAAACATAACTTTCTACCACTCTTTAGCAAGCCACATTTATAATCTAATACAGAATGTTAGAATCTGTATTATAATTAATGTTTATAATTTAATACGGAATCTAATGGAGTGTTTCCATTGATAAGCTGACCATTTTGCTGATAAGATTTCCTGAAACAAGTTATCTTTAGATAGCTGTTTAATTTCTAACTTCAAACCCCCCAGACATAATTTAGACCAGAAAAGAATAGACCAAAAGTTAATTTGGTCTTCTTAATAAATATATAAAGGTGTGATAGCAAGTCTTCCTTGGATATTTACTATATTTCCTGGGTGAAAAATTGAGGTTAACACTTAGGACCAGAAAGGGGAGAGAATGCAACAGAGGCAGGCAGTGGCTGGGGTAATGTCAGGCATTGTGACATTTCTCTGTGGGGGAAGTGGTTCAGGAACTTAAAAAGGATAAGAATGTCGGGTGGCGCCTGTGGCTCAAAGGAGTAGGGCGCCGGCCCCATATGCTGGAGGTGGTGGGTTCAAACCCAGCCCCGGCCAAAAACTGGAAAAAAAAAAAAAAAAGGATAAGAATGTCTAATATTCAACTTTGATGTGGAAAAACCAAAATTCTGTAAAAAATTGCTGATCATCACAGGCAATGAGGTGGTTTCCATCATGGGAAAGTGAGCTAGATGAGAGGAAAAAGCCACCGCTCTAGGAGCACGGAGGAGCATATAGGAAACTTCAGAAGAGTTGGAGAGTGGACCGCTCAGGGATAAGAGGCATCCACCCACACTCCTCACTGCCCATTGCACAGAGGGGAGCGGGGTCTCACCTCCCCCATTTCACAGCGAGGAAGATGACAGGCCTTGTTTATGTTTTTGAATATTCAAATCCAGGGTCACTTCTGGAAGACTTGAACACTATACATTATCAAGGCATCTTAACTGAGCTTGTTGAAAACTAAGCTGAGCATGGAGGCTTACACCTGTAATCCCAGCACTCTGGGAGGTCAAGGTGACCTCATTGCTTGAGCTCAGGAGTTGGCGACCAGCCTGAGCAAGAGCAAGATCTGTCTTTACTAAAAATAGGAAAAACTAGCCAGTGTTGTGGTCTGTGGCTTAAGTCCCAGAAACCCAGGAGGCTGAAGCAAGAGGATCAGCTTGAGCCTAGGAGTTTGAGGTTGCTGTGAGCTATGATGCCACAGCACTCTACCTACGGTGGCAAGGTGAGACTCTATTTCAAAAAAAAAAGAAAAGAAACAAGAAACAAGCAGAAGAATACTAAGCTATAAATAGAATAAAAGAAGATCATTACATACCTGTAAAAGTCTGTAATCTGAAAAAACATTTATAACAACTTTTTCAACTACTTTTGGAAGAGCACACTAGTCACAATTTAAATGAGGATGTAGTGAATTCTGATTCCTCTAAACAAGCCAATCACATCAGACCCTTTAAAACCCTAAGTGACTTTAAAAGACACTATTATATATTAAATAAGTAACAGATTTTAGCTACAAAGTTTACTATTCTGTAAGAATATTAATCCTTGGAATGGTTTAATGCTATCTAATCCTCTCGGGAAGAAACAGAATAAATTTAACTTTCCAGGCTACACAAAGAACTCACTCAAAATCAACTTTTCTCTGCAGATCCAGGTAAAGAGAGGTACAGTTTCTTGGAGAACATCATCAAATTTTGTGAAATGTTTATCATATTTTTCAGAAAAGTATCACTACTACTTTTAAAGAAGAATATTTAAAAAGTCGACTGTATTGTGAGATACTTTGGTCTTTTTCCTTTTGGTTAAGAACTGAAATTCGTCTTTCCTAACTCCATTTAAGGAAAACCTGAGTAGAGTGACTTCGTGGGCTTCTCCCGTCCCTTTTGCCACTGTTTGATGGACAAATGAAAACCAAGCTGTAAACTATGCTGGAGACATGTAGAAGATAAATGTGTGTGTCACGTATGTATAAAGCCTTCAGGGCTGGAGCTGCCAGTATCATTGAAGCTACATTTCAATGAGATAAAAAATCTTGTCACATTTTCTTTGGCAAGTAGACGGATACATCTTGGACTGAAAGGATTGAGAGACACTTAGGTATAGTCATGGGGAAACTAAAAGTAACTTTATTTTCTGCAAGTTTTTCTTCTTGTGCAGTCACTGGGAAAATAAGATTTAAGTGAAAGGAACTTATTTCTTTATTTATTTTTCTTATAATGATGCCTGTATACACCTGTGTCTGAGGTAACTTTATGTTTGCTTTGCTAATTTGTGAAGTATTGAAAGGGAAAGATTTTCCCATGGTAGTAGGTACACTAGCATGGTTTTAAAGAGATTTGCATGCTAATCAGCTTCCACCACAGAGAAATGTCACAATGCCTGACATTACCCCAGCCACTGCCTGCTTATGTTGAAGTTGTTAGATAAGCGATTTTTTGCAACACCATGAATGAGCATTAATTAATGCACATACTTCCATTTATAAAATAAGTTCATAGAATTTTCAAAATCTTCAATATATCTTTAGCTGTAAAATTCTGTGAAAAATGTAAATAGTGTACTTTCATATTTCCAACTGCAATCAGCACAAAAATGGTAAAAAGTTACATTCTCAAAATGTTTACTTTAAAACATTATAGAAACTTTTGGCTGGGTGCGGTGGTTCCCACCTGTTATCTTAGGGCTCTGAAATTCCAAGGCGGGAGGATTGCTTGAGCTCATGAGCTTGAGACCAGCCTTAACAGGAGTTAGACCCCGTATTGAAAAAATGGCCGGGCTTTGTGGCAGGCGTCTGTAGTCCCTGTTATGCGGGAGGCTGAGGCAAGAGAATTGCTTGAGCCCAAGAGTTTGAGGTTGCCGTGAGCTGTGACAGCACAGCGCTCTACTGAGGGCAACAAAGTGAGAATTTGTTTCAAAAAATCAAAAATAAAAATAATAAAAAATTCATAGACACTTTTAAAATTTAGTATTCATTCCAACATTAAGCAAATATTCACTGAAGACTTACATATGCCACATATTTACTTACCTCCTATAGATAAAAAGAATAGGAAAATAAAATCTCTGCCATTATAAGTTCACAGGTTGTCTTTTTTATTGTTGTTGTTGTTTTGTTTGTTTGTTTTGCAGTTTTGGCCGGAGCGGAGTTTAAATCTGCCACCTCCAGTATATGGGGATGGCGCCTTTCTCCTTTGACCCACAGGTGCCACCCAGTTTCCAGGTTTTTGACATCCTGCTTGGCAAATTAATTTTACCATATTAAGAAAATCTTTGACAAAATACATCACCTTTGAAAATATTATAAAAGCATAAGTTGCAATGGAAAAAATTATTTAATGTTAAAATCAAATGTATCCTTATGAATAGATAAGTCTTAAAATTAACAAAATAGAGTTGTTACCAAAATTATGGAATCTAACCAGGTAAGGAGATATGGAAAATTCCACTCAGGATGAAATAAGCCTAGAAATTTAGTTCCATTGCTTCAAAGATGAATTATTATGGGATATACCTAAATATGGGGGGAAAAATTTAATCCTAAAACCAAGCTAACCCTTTATTTGTGACTAATATTCTATTTCTGGAAAATATGCATTTCAAAGCATCATGGAGAGCTGGAATTATGAAAGAGGAATTCAAAGGTTTGAAAACTCAGCTGGTCTGAGGTGAGGAAAAGAATGTGAGGTTTGAAAACCAAAGTAAATTCCTCTAAGCATGAACTCTGAGAAATCCAGGACCATACCCTAAAACAACCCTTTTCAGGTTCCACATACAATGAATATTACTATTTATCGTCGTTAAACTTAAATCGTACCCTTTATGTTTTAATGACAGTGTATCTCTTTTATGCAAAATCTTTTTGGATGGAAATATCTACTTTGAAAGACTTCATTATTTTTCAAAATGGAAATTCACTACAATTTATGAGTAAGTAACCCCTTGCTCCTGCTTAGTATTAGCACAAGCATAATGACAGAAACAGGACATACATTGTAAGAATAAAAGGGACAACATGCAGTAAAGAGCATTTTGAAATATCACCGTGTTTTGGAACACTAAAATGAAATTATTGGTATTTTACTAAAATTAGAAAATATATATTTAATCCCTTGTTTCACCTGTTTCTCAAATCGCGCCAAATATGTGAATGATGATAGAGAATTTTATTTTGAATGTTATCCTTGAGTTAGACAAATATTTTCACTTAGTACTCCCGGAGTCAAATCTCCTGTTTTAATTTAAATTGGCGTCATTAAAGCTATCATCTCTGTCAGAAAAAAAAAAAAAAAAAAAACTAAAGTTAGCACAGCTACAAGGCGATGCAGCTCGCCAAGCCCCACTGTCTGCAGGCGGGCTGCCCACACAAACAAAAAGTAAATAAATAAAATAATTAATGTCACTTTTAGCTATTTGTGCTGAAGCCCAGTATTACTCTTTGCTTGAATGGTGCTAGTGGAAGGAGTTCGAAAACAGGAAATAGAAGTGGAAAAAGAGGCTCTTTCATGAATTACTGAAGCTCTAGACGCCATAGAACTTAACCTCTGAATTCTCTGCTCAGAAAAATGCTAATTTACCTTTACTGTGAAAAAAAATTTAAGAAACACGTTGTCAGTTAATAATTTGATACAGCTGAAAATTTAAAAGTTAGTTCTACCTTCTTCACAATTTGACTTTGTCAAGGCTTGTTTGGTCGGGGACGCTGAAGAAAATAGGTTTCTCATTAACAGTGCCACTTTTCAAAGATACAATTTTTTTAAGAGATGAGAAATAGCCTGATTTCATGAAGAGATAAAATGTGTATGCTTACTTTTTTAAGAGCTCCAATAGTTTAAAAAATGGTAGAAAACTACATTTTAATTTCTAATTTTGATGAAATTGCTTAAGAGATTTTTTTTAAAAGTCTAGGTCCTCCCATGGAAGAAAACATGCATTTTTTAAGTACGTGGCCTGTTTTTAATTTTTCCACTTTCCTTCAGTTGACTACAACTATGAAAGGAAACCAAAAAAACCATTTCACACTAAACGTCCTGTAGGAAGGGAGTGGTGTTCGTGGTTAGAGAGCGGGGCTTGGAGCTCAGGTTTTTGAGTTCTATTTCCGGCTCCTTCCCTGGCAAATCCTCTGGGTTTGTGATAGTTTCTTACATGGTTGTGTGTGCATTTGCCTATCTGAGAACTGGGAATTATGACTTCTGTGCACTTGTAAGGAGGGTTACGCAGAGTCTAGCGTTCAATCCCCTAAACAATCGGAACAAAGCCTGCCTTTGAAACGGGTCACCTGACTTCACCTCTTGCAATATGATTCTTAAAATGTTTTATTTCCAAGTTTTTCTTCATTATGTTCCCATATATCTACCATGTGCCATCAGATAGAGAACTGTGTCCGTCCTTCCATGTTCAATCCACAGGTCATTGCATCTTAATTATTAAAGTCGTGGCTCGGCGCCTGTGGCTCAGCGGGCTAAGGCGCCAGCCACGTACACCTGAGCTGGCGGGTTCGAAGCCAGCCCAGGCCCGCCAAACAGCAATGATGGCTACAACCAAAAAATGGCCGGGAGTTGTGGCGGGCGCCTGTAGTCTCAGCTACTTGGGAGATGGAGGCAGGAGACTCACTTGAGCCCAGGAATTGGAGGTTGCTGTGAGCTGTGATGCCACAGCACTTTACCCAGGGTGACAGCTTGAGGCTCTGTCTCAAAAAATAATAATAATAACAATAATAATAATTATTATTATTAAAGTCATGAAAAATAGGAATCTCCTCTGCTTAACTTAGACCACAGATGGATTTATTTGAAGGGGTTCATCAGTATCACTCACAGTCTTAGGAGAAACTGAGCAATCAAGCATGAGAAAACATGGAAATTAGGGTAGTTTCTGGTCCTTAACAGAAAGAATTTATGAATTGTTTCATTTGGGTACTGTCAACTCTGATTCCATGATTCCAAATGTGCTCTTCTTTTGGTTCTGTATTTCAACTTTGCAGAGAAAACCTGGGCAGTAATGTGGAGCTACCATCTCTGGATTAGTTCTTTAAGGCTTGGAGTTAAAAGTTTTTCTAAGTAATAGAATGATTGTCATAGCAAAAGTGTGTATAAATGTGAAGCCAATTCTCAGAAGTGAATTGTGGAGACAAAAGTGTAGGCCTCTTTTATACTCAACATGTATCCCTTCTTTCAACAAATCTACCAGCTTCTTAATATAAAGCAGATACTGTGGTAAGAGTTCAGAACACAAAAGTAAATAGAAGGACATTCCTGCATTCAAAGAATGCCTGGTCTACTCAGGCAAGAATAAATCATACATAATAATACATTGTATAATTACTACATAAAACAAGTGTGAAAAAACAATAAATAAAAAATTATAAGGAAGGGAACAATAAACTCTCCCTGTGAAGACCATGAACATCTTATCGGCTAGAATTATCTCAAGTCGCAAGCAACTAACCCTCAACTACACCACTAGGTAAGGAAAAGAAACTTTTTCTAAAATCGTGTAGTAAGAATTCTAAAGGTAGGTGGCTATTGACATTAGGTCAGCAGTTCAGTGAGTAACGTCAGACTCTTGCCCTCACAGTCACAGGATGGACAAGAGAACTCAGCCTACAAGTCAGCTAAATCTCTATCATCGAGAAATCAAAAGCTTTCTCCAGATACGCCAGGCATTTATTTCTCATGGCCTCAAGATCAACTAAAGGGGACCTAAAAATTAAAAGTGAGTATTTGGCTTCCCTGCAACCTTTCGAAACCACACCACTGATACTCCATATGGGAGGGGATCTTTTCTTCTAAAATTTAAATAAATAAGTTTTTCTTCTAAAGTCTTGCAGGTAGTTTGACTATCTGCAGCTCCCGTTCCTGCATTCTCTGCTCACTTCCAAGTTGCATTTGTATTAGTGATCCCTTAACAGCACACGTAACATTTCTTTGCACGACCCCCTATGCTTCTCTTCTTCATTTTGCTCACTCATTGCTTAGAGATCATTAATTCTCCATCCTAGCATAAAAAAAAAAAAGCAACTATCTACATTTGAGGCTTTTTATTTTTAGCTCTTTGGGCCTTAATGCTCTATACTGTTTTGCTGCTTCACATCTTGATAACTGAATATCTCACAATTAAATTAGGATTTTCTTTTCCACTTTCTTTTCTGCTTTCATCCTGGAAGAATTATTAAGTCCAAGTGAATGAATCCTATTTAACCCATTGGTCTCAGTTTTCTGTTCTTCTCTTCTTTGATAGAATAATCACTACTATAATTAATATAATTTATGGTATTATATTTAATATAGTTTGTAGCACACATTATTATATGATGGTATTTTCATAAAATACAAATAATAAAACCAAACTCATAAACTTTTTAAGAGTGTAAAAACATAATAAATGTACTTAATAATCTACCTGCTATGTAGGCAAAAAAAAATGTGAATGCTTTTTTTGAAAATCTCTAGATACCCACTTCATGACTGTTTCTTAAGACTTTCTCACTATGCAAAACTGCTCACATTATGAAAGGTTAATTTTAAAAATCCCAGTTACAAACTCCTGTTTTCCATCTACAGTATTTCCTAAACTTGCTGCTTCTATAATTCATTCTATTTTACAGAATCTGTGAATCCTTAGATCTTCTTATAATGTCTCCATTGACCCTTTCTTGTTCATCGCAATCCTCCTCTCTCCAACTTCAAATATCACACCTTTCAATATTCTCAACACTATTTCTTCACCCAATCAAACATGAATACAAGAGTCTTTTCTGCCTCTATGAAAACCTTAATTCTGTCTGAAATTAGTATAGCTACTCCAGCTTTCTTCCGATTAGTGCAACAAGGTATCTTTGTCCATTCTTTTTCTTTTCTTAAGTGTGTCTGTAGACAACATATATTTGTATATTATTAGTTGCATTTCTTGTAGACAACATATAATTGGATATTATTTATTCACTCCACCCTGAAAGTCTCTGTCTGTTAATTGGTGTATTTAAATCACTTGCCACAGAGAGTGACCAAAGACTCCATTCTTGGCAAGAGAAAATGCCCCCAGAAGAGAGGAAAAACAGAAATAAGCTGGGCAAGGCAGAATAAAACCAATATAGTGAACTTTTAACATAACAGTTAAATTACTTGTCTGGGCAGTTTTGGCTTTTACTGGTAGCCTGGCCTATAAGGGATGCAGCTTAAAAACACTTCTGCTGGGTCTGTAAGCCTCTGAAGAACAATGGCCACAGCAGGGCTGTGTGCAAGGCGTAGGAAGGAACACTAACCAGTCCGTCCCCTGCCCAGTCAAGAGTCAACAACTTTCAGAAGCAAATGCCCATTGTGGGGATTTGTGTAAAGGCCAGGGCAGAGATCAAGGGAATAGCTGGAGCCCTGAGATATGGCAGAAGGCCTTGTACCCTAACCCTGGAGGGAAATGCCTCCAGGTGGAGGTAAGGGGGAAATTCCTCTTTTTCACTGATTCTTCAGAGGAGAACTGATGCCACGTGTCTGCTTCAGGAAGAAACTAGAAGGGTCTAACTTCCCTGAAGGGATCTGTGTGTGACCACAAACAAGAGGCTGCCCACACACAAGGCTCAGGTTCCAGATTTCTCAAGACTTCCCAGACCCTTAAAGGTAATGATTATAGACAGAATAAGAACCAACATGCTTACTTATAGAAACTAATGACGTTTTTACTCCCTTTCTCAATGTACCCTCTTTGCTAAATAAGACAATAGCCTTCAATAAAAGTTGGGTGGACAAGAACTCAGGGCCACTTGCTAAAGCTCTCCAAGCTAGTGGTGGTCCCCTGTGCCCACCCTTTAACACTATTCTGTGTGTTCTGTCTCTTTGTCTCTCACCACTTGTACTTTGATTTCTTCCCAGTCAATCTCAGTGATTTTCACAGGTCTTGAAGGACTTTGCTCCCCGGCGCAGGACCTGGCAGTTAACATTCAAAGTGATGATTGATATACTTTGATTAGTAATTATCATATTTGTTATGATTTTCTAGCCTCTCTTCCTTGTTCCTACTTTATCCCTTTTTCTACATTTTTTCGTTTTTGTTTGTTTGTTTGCTTTTGCAGTTTTTGGACAGGGCCAGGTTTGAACCCGCTACCTCCGGTATATGGGGCTGGAGCCCTACTCCTTTGAGCCACAGGTGCCACCCCATTTTGTAGTTTTAATCGAGCATATTATGTGATTTCCCTTTCCTCACTTTCTTTTGTTTTATACTTTTAAGTTGTTGCCCTATAGTTTGTAACATAACACTTAAAACTAATCCCACTTTGCTTCGTGGGATTAGGCGCATGTACCTTATGAAAACAAATACTTTCAATTCCTCCTCCTGTCCTTTATGGCATTACTGTCATCTGTTTTATTTATGCATGAGCTATGATTGTTGAATACATTGCTATTATTATTATCATGAACATCTGTGAGATCAGTTAAGAATTTTAAAAAGAAATTATTTTACCTACATTTATTTCCTCTGTAATTCTCTTCCTTCCTTATGGAAATCCAAGTTTCTGACCAATTTTGTTACTCTTCCCTCTCAAGAACTACTTTAAATATGTCTACTGGCAAAAAAATTGAATTTTGTTTGCCTTCGAAAGTCGTTATTTAGTCTTTCACTTTTTGAATGAAAACTCTACCAGGTACAGAAGTCTAGGTTGGTGCAGTTTTATGTTCTCTGAGCACTAAATATTTTGCTATACCCTTTTCTTGATTTCAAGGTTTATCAGAAGAAGTCAGGTGCAATTCTAATCTTTGCCCCTCTATGAGTAAGATGTTGTTTTTCTCCTCTCTTGCTAAGATTTGTTTCTCTTGCTTTTGGTTTTCTCCTGTCTGACTCTGATAAGCCTAGATGTAAAGCTATTTTGTTGCTGTTAGTTTTTGTTTTCATCTCGCTCAGTGTTCCGTGAGCATCTTTAATCTTCAGTTTGGTATCTGACATTAATTTGAGGAAAATGCTCAGACATTATTGCTTCAAATAATTATTCTTTTCTTCTTTTGGTTTCCTTACTATGTGTATAACAAAGTTTGTAGTTATCCCACAGTTCTTGGATATTCTTTTCTTTTCTTTTTTTCCTTCAATTTTTCTTCCCTTTGCTTTTCAGTTTTGGAAATTTCTGTTGACATGTTCTCGAACTCAGAGATTCCTCCTTCCTTAGTCTTCAGTCTGCTCACGAGCCCATCCAAGATCGTCTTCATTTTCTATAACAGTGTTTTTGATCTCTAGTGTTTCCTCTTGATTCTTTCAAAGAATTTTCATGTCTCTGGTTATGTTATCAATTACTTCTTTCCCATTTTCTACTTTTTCCACTGAAATCCTTCGCATATCAGTCATGGTTGTTTTAAACGTTTAACGTAATAGCGCCAACATTTCCTTCAGATCTGATTTTGGTTCTGATGCTTGCTTTCTCTCTTCAACTGGGTTTTTGTATTGCTATTTGCTTGCTTGTTTGTTTGTGCTTTTTAGTATGCCTAGTGTGAAGATTTATGTTCATCTGGATGAGTGTTGGGCTGTTTCATGTTTGTTAGAATTAGAAACCAGAGGTTTCAAACTGCCCTCGTGTCTTTGTTTTGGCCTCCCCTCTTGGCTTTGGAGCTTGCTCTGTGCAATTTCTTGGAGACAGTCTGCGTAATGCCAGAGTCATTGTTGTCATGCCAGAGTCTCATTAATGCAGCAGCAGGTCATGAGGGACAGAGAGTGTTCTATAATCTCCCTCCCACTGATTTTTTTATTGGGCTCTCCTCTCGACGCCTGTACAAATCTCTCTCTTTTTTCTTTTCTTTCTTTCTTTTCTCTAGACAGAGTTCTTTCTGTCATCCTGGTAAGAGAGTAGTGGCATCATCATAATTCACTGCAACCTCAAGCAATCTTCCTGCTTCAATCTCCCAAGGAGCTGGGACTACAGGTGCGTGCCACCGTACACAGCTATGTTTTCAGTAGAGATAGAGTCTTGCACTTTTCAGGCTTATCTTGAACTCCTGACCTCAAGGGATCCTCTGACCTCAGCCTCCCAGAGTGCTATGGATAGGTACGAGCCACTGAGCCCAGCCTTTCATGTTTTTCCATCCTGCCTCCTATGTCAGAGCTTTATTTTCACTCTTGGATCTACTCCTTTGCTTTTCTGAAGTGTTCCCAATCTATTTCATTGGAACCTTATTTGCTGTTGATTTTATTTTTCTAATTAAGGAATGATTAAAAGTCTGGAGGGACTAAAGATGAGAGTAATTCCCCCCCTTCAGATGGTAAAAGGTTTCAAAGGTGTCAGAATTGTGCTTTAGTTAAGTCTTCTCCTTCGTTTTGACAGTGCTTACTGTTTCCCTCTACTCTGCCAAGGACACCCGGGGATTTTCCCAAATTCTCAGTAAGAACCCAATGGAGTCCCTGGAGAGGAAGCCCAAGAAGGCGGGTTGGACCCCTAAGACTGCGCATGGGAGTTTCTCCCTTTCGTATTTGTCCCCTCTCAGTCATAGATTATTTGTAAAAATTATCATTTAAGTCTTTCAACAAGTTTGTAACACCAGTGGCTTCTTCTGCAAGTCAACTAATGTCAGTTGATTTTATCCTTCCAGATGTGCCTTTGAAGGAAATGAAAATATTTTATTACAAATTGCATTTCTGACGTATTTGTGACTAGGTTGTTAGAGAGTTAATAAACGGAAGTATTCCTGGAAATTCATTGTTTGTGGGAAAAATTTACATTTTTGGAAAATTTACATTGGTATAGTGAGGTCTTCCTTTGTCCAGATTTAGAAAAATTTAACTGAGAGCCTAATGCCTTTAAAGTTTGCCGCGGTGGTGTGTGTGTGTGTGTGTGTACATTTGCTATCTATTTTCTTTGGCAACCTGTGAGGTTTTATCTATATAAGACCACTTTTGTTAATCAAATCTCCTCTTATCTCCTTCCCCTAATCTGTCTTGACACTATAACCTAATCACCTGTTTGGGGCCATACTGTGGGGCCACAATTCTTCTGTAATCTCCAGGTAGCATGTAAACTTTTTCTTTTTTTTTGAGACAGAACCTCAAGCTTTTTCCCTGGGTAGAGTGCCATGGCATTACAGCTCACAGCAACCTCCAACTCCTGGGCTTAAGTGATTCTCTTGCCTCAGCCTCCCAAGTAGCTGGGACTACAGGTGCCCGCCACAACGCCCGGCTATTTTTTGGTTGTAGTTATTATTGTTTGGCAGGCTCCGGCTGGATTCTAATCCGCCAGCTCTGGTGTATATGGCTGGAGCCTTAATCGCTTGAGCTACAGGCACCACCCAGCGTGTAAGCTTCTACACCTTGTTGGGGGGGTGGGTAATCACTCTGGGATGCTCCTGTGTATGTGCTAATAAATGTTATATATCTTTCCTCTAATTAATCTGCCTTTTGTGAGAAGACTTAACCAAAGCACAATTTTGAGTTGAATTTTCAGCAAATTTTCAGAAAACAAATGGCAACATTTTTCCTTGGCCAGTTTTGGCACTGTGAGCAGGATCACCAGAGCTACGCTCGTTCAGTTGCCGTCAGGGAGCCCAGGACCTGATCAGCCAGCATAAGAGTGAAGAATTTCTTTCATTTTTATTTTTTTTAATTTTTTTTATTTTATTGTCTTTATTATTAAATCATAGCTGTGTACAATAGTGCAATCAAGAGGTACAATGCACTGGTTTCATATACAATCTTAAGACCAACTATAACATAAGAATTTCCTTTTTTTAAAAATAATTTTATTAAATCATAATTGTGTACATTGGTGCAATCATGGGGCACAATGTGCTTACTTCATATACAATCAGAAATATTTTGATCATACTGTTAGAGATAGCCTTCATGGCATTTTCTTAATCACTATATAAAGACATTGATACTCTACATTTAATAAGTTTCACCAGTACCCT
>CAUYRH010081726.1:0-10649 GCA_963574655.1 Perodicticus potto
AAACTTAAAAATGAAATATCAAAATAAAATGATAGAATCTAGTAATTATGTGAAATAACTGTAATTTCCAATCGGGTATGACTTATTTCGGAGATAGTAGGATGGCTTAATAAATGGAAATCAACTATTATAACATTTTAGACTATACTGAATAAAATCTTGTGAGCATTTTAACACATACTGAGAGCTATTTGATAAAAATGGATGTACACATTCTTAAAGAACTAAACAGGAATAGAAATGGTGTCCTCAATGTGGCACTGCAGATGCATCCTACACTGAAAGCCCACAGTGACTCCAGGACAGTATTGTCCAGCAAAACTTTTAGTGATAACCAAAATGATCTCTAGCTGTCACGTCCCATGTGGCAGCCACTAGTCACTTGTGGTCACTGAGCACTTAACATGTAGCTGGTATGACTGCAGAACTGAATTTTTACTTTTATTTAAGTTTTATTCATTTAAATTAAAAAGTGGCATGTGACTAGTAGCAGCTATACAGTACAGCATAGCCATAGATAGTGTTTCTTTATTCAAGGGAATGATGGACGGTTTAAATGTTATTTTGATGGTTTCATAGTAACTCATAATCAGTTATGAAGAAAACTTTTTAAAGAATAATCTTTTTATCTTTTTAAAAGCTATAACTTTATACTATACTTTTCTATCTAGAAAATCAAAAGGAATTACCTTTAAAAACTGATCTTAATTAGAGTTATGTAAAGGGGAGATATAAAAGATAAATTTATAAAAGTCAATAGCACTGATGTATATTAGCAATATTAAAATTCCAAAACTAGTGAAAAAGTAATGTCATTCAGAATAGCAACTATAAAAGATAAAAACCATCTCTAGCTATCAGAGTACATAAAAATAGTATATCTTATCTAGGAAATGATAGCATAAATTGATCCAAAAATATCATATACATATCTTGGGGGGTCTTTTCTTTCAACTCCTCAGACTAAAACTAACCATTCAAGCAATAGAAGCAGCTAACCTTGACTTATACAAACCCCATGTTAGATGCTTTACACTTTTCAACTCATGTTAACATGACAACTGGGTGAATTACTTAATTGCACCCCATTTTTATGGGCAAGGAAACTGAGGCGCAGGGAAATTAAACAACTTGGCCAAGACATAAGAGTTAATAAATGGTCACCTGGGACTTAACTCTTTCTCCAAAGCCTGTACCCATGGCTTTAAAACATCTGTCTGTGTTTATTCTTTTTATCACCTTTCTTTGAGACATCTGTCCTGGTTTATTTCAGGTGTCTCCATATCTGATTGAAAACACTTCATTTGAGATCACAGAGGGCGTGAAGGCATAAAACTGAGAGAAACTCCTGATAACCACTGCAGTAAGAAGTCACAATGAAGAGTTTTGAGTTGCTATACGCCATAAGCAGGCCCCGTTTACACACAGGCCGAGAGTCAAGGTTTGAGCTGATTGTTTGAAGCAGGGAATACATGTTGTCTAAAACACAAATAATAATAAAGACATAGAGCTCTGAGAGTCATTATTAACATATGTGCCAGAGCCTACACATTTAAACAAGCATAGGTTCTTGGGAAGAGCCATCTTGGAAATTTAAATGTAAATTTTAATTAAGCTAAACTTGCTTGAGAGTTTCAGGGTCACTCTTTTAAAAGTTCCTCCAGAAAAAAAAAAAAAAAAAAAAAAGTTCCTCCAGAGCCAGTTTACAAGTAACAATAAAATTAGCCTCTGCTGTGAGAAAATAATAAAAAACATTGGGAAAAGCAGCGAAATAAAATTTCTCAGGAATACCTTCTAAAATTAAATGAACTTGAATTCTGGTACTCTAGGAAAGTGGTTTTAACCAGAAAAGAACATGGAGGTAGTCAAAGGCTTTTGTCTGTTCTAAAGAGGGCTTCCAAACACTTTCAAGGGCTTTAGAGATGGGCATCCTGAGCTCTTTATTACATCTAAGTCCACTTCAAATGTCAATGGTATTTATTCTCTTTGCTAAAGTGATATAATTCTAATTCCTCTTTTGTTTGGCATGAATAATCTTGAAGTTTTCTTTCAGCTCTAGCATGTTTTGTTTCATAGCAAGAAGCAAATTACATAATTAGTGGGGTTTTTGGAGATTCTGAATGACATTGGGCAGTGGAGCAGGGGATGGAAGACGGGGGTGATGGAAAGGGTGAGAGAGAGAGAGAGGGAGGAAGAGAGAAGCAGAGAGAGAAGAGAGAAAGAGAGAGAAAGAACAAGCATCCAAGAGTGTGCACAAAGGGAGGTTTTGCTAAGGTCACCAGGTGGGAATTGGGAATTGGAAATGAGAAAGAATGGGGAAGGGCAATTATGGAGGATGCATATGAGAAGAGATTGTCTGTAATTAATTCAGCCGCAAGAAGAGGCAATTGGGTGGGGAGGGAAGCAAGGTAAATTGGAAAGAAAGGAAGAAGATGAAGAATTTGGGCCAAGAAACCTCACTTTAGACATTTCTTTACATCAGACACCAAAGACCAAACAACCCAGATGAGCTTTAGCTGATCCCAGCATTGGAGAGCGGAGGGGAAAGGAGGAAGTGGGTATCCATGTATTTTTATATATTGGTCATGTTCGCTGCTCTTTCATTGAGTCATGAATGAATTATTTGTTTTCAGATACCACATTGAGAAACCTATAATGAAGTATAGCAGTAAGCATTATAAAAATAGAATAAATGGAGGCATTAATAAAGCCCCTGCATCAGACAGAGACATTGTAAGTTTCTTTCTACCTGTCAGGGAATTGTAATACATGGGACCCTACGTGCTAGCCTTGGCCTTCCTGAAGACTGACAATGACAGAGAGTCTTTGCTGTGGATAATGGGACCCAAGAATGTCAGCATGTGTATCAAGGTTGATTGAAAACTAGGTGACCTGAGGGAGAAAGAGATTTCTTTTGCTAATATAATCAGCAATAGCTTCAAAGGATCCTAAACCTTTGGTTCCCATACAAAGAGCTCCTACTAGGTAGATAATGGAGGAAACTTGTTCTGTTTGGAATACTTAGGCATGAGTTAGAAAAGCCAGTTGGAGAGAAGAGATTAAATTCCTGTAGTAAGTGTCCAGATTATAAAGAGACATGAAGGCTTCCTTCCATTCCTTCTGCATCACTGTGAAGGATTTTAAAGAGCCTTAACCTACAAGACGAGGCAAAACACCTCTTTGTTCAAAGCAGAATCCTAGCACTAACTTGCACTCCTGTAGCGGTTAGTGCCTTTCTTAAGATGCCATTCCACTATCCTGTTTGATCTTGATAATGCCATTATTCTGTTTGATCTTAATAATATTACAAGGTAGAGGCAGGAGAGTTTTCAAAATGAGGACAGAGAAGTTCTAAAAAATTAAGTGATTAACCTCAGGTCACTCTGACCAAGTTAGTTACGGAATCCAGAGAGAGTTTAGGAGGCTCGAAGTCTAGTCCAGTATTCCTGATGGCTGGAATACACAACGTCAGGCTTCTCATCTGAATTAAACTTTTATTTCATTTTATTTGAATTGAGTTCTTGCAACAGTGATAAAAAAGAGCACCTAATTCAATCACACAATTATCATGCACTTAGAGTGTTCGAGATGCTGTTTGGAGAGTTAGGTTACAATAAACTAGTCATAGTCCCTAACTTTAAACTTGCTGTCCAGCCTGGGAGATAAAAAACAAAAACAAAAAACCAGAGAAATAAGCAGTAAAATGAGTCAAGTTTTTCCAGGTGTATAATATGGCAACTGGTATACCAGCTTATTTACTTACTTCTAATTATTTACTCAATAAATGTGTGTTAAGCTGCTACTACATACCATATACGGTGCTACTCTGTGTTGGGAACAGAGATGGAAAGGTACGTGATTCCTTCTCTCCAAAATCTCTAGGAAATAAATACTTCTGTAAATAGCCAAATGTCACGTGACAAGGTTATGTCTAGGGCAAAGAAATGTCCACAGGAGGAGGAACAGGATCACAAAGAAAGGAGCTGTAAAGTCTGCCTGGGGACAAGGAAAGGTTTCGCTGAGCAGAAATGCAACTGGAAAAGTTACAAAAGACCTTATCTTGCCCTTGAGGAGCTTATTACTTAGCCAGAGCAACGGCCATGTAAACAGAGAACTCTGGGAAGTGCCGCTGGGTGGTACGGCACAGCCTCTGGGCACTCCTCCCGGGAGAGCACGTGAGGAAGTGCGGCCGTGCTGGGGACCCAGCTGGCCTTTGGAGCACAGTCTCCGAGGCAGAGAAGGGGCAGACAGGAACATACAAGTAAAGTCACAAAAGCATGCAGATGATGGTCAGAGAAGGGGCAGACAGGTACATACAAGCAAAGTCACAAAAGCATGCAGATGATGGTCGTGGGGACTGCGGAGCAGTGAGGCACGGAGTTTGGAAACAGAGAATGTGAGCTTTGATTGAATAGAAGAACAGGAGAGCACGTTGGGATGGTGTTTTAGAAAAAAGGAGAGGGGCAGAGGCAGTGATGTTCAAGGTGAAAGAGTGTATATTTACAAGGAGGTTCGGCTGTGGAATGTAGTTGTAGGAACTTAAGAACTTCTGATGTAAAGTATGAGAGAAAGAGAGGGATGGAAGATGGCTTGGCAGTTTCCAGCTTCTCTGTCTGAGTGGATGGAGAAACATTTTCTCAGGTAAGAGATAGAGAGAGGAATGGTTTAGGGGTATGGTCAGCAGACTAATGACCCCAAAGATGTTCACATCCTCATCCCTGGAAATGATGACAATATGCTATAGGAAAACAGAATAAGCCTCCTCAAAATATGACTGCAGGGGACCAGAACATGCCACTCCAGTATGTCTTTAGCATAAGGGTTATTTTGAGCTTATCATTCTGAGAAACAGACACAGGAGAAGCTCTGAAGCAGCATAAGTTATCCTTTTGGTAAGTGACATTTATATTTATGAGGGAAACTCCCATTTGTAAGGGTGTTTCCCTCTGTGTACCAGGAAGAGAGAAGAGAGCAGAGGAGAGGAAAGGGGAGGGGACGGAAGGGGCGGGGAAGGGAGGGGAGGGGCGGGAGATGGATTTACAGACACTCCACTGCTGGCTTTCAAGATGGAAGAAGGAGGCATAAGCTAAGGAATATCACCAGAAGCTGGAAAGGAGAGGCAAACAGATTCTTCCCTGGAACCTCCAGAAGGAAGGCAGTAATGCCAAGCTATTTTGGATTTCTTGTTTTGTTTTAAGCCATGAAGTTTATATTCATCTGTTAGGGTATCAATAGAATGCTAATACAGGGAGCATTCAGAGAAATAAAGAATTCAGTTTTATGTGTTGAGTTTAAGTGCCTGTGGTATACCCACTTGGAATCCAGTCTGAAGCTAGGCTAAAACATGTTGAATTGGCAGTCTGCACTATATGGGTCATGACAGATGCCAAAGAGAGGGAAGAGGTTACCACCAGGAATAAGAACTAGAAAGCAGCTAGGGTCACACCCCGGAGAAGAGCAACTTTAAAGAATTCCATAAAAAAAGGAGATGAGTAAAAGAAATAAGGAAGAACAGTCCAAGAGGTGGGAGGGAAACTTTAAGAGGGTAATACCACAAAAGCCTGGGAGAATCACAAAATCCCCAAACCAAAGATGTTGGCATGAATGTGGAGAAAAGGGAACACTTCTACACTGCTGGTGGGAATGCACACTAATACGTTCCTTTTGGAAAGATGTTTGGAGAATACTTAGAGATCTAAAAATAGACCTGCCATTCAATCCTATAATTCCTCCACTAGGTATATATCCAGAAGACCAAAAATCACATGATAACAAAGGTATTTGTACCAGAATGTTTGCTGCACACCAATTCATAATTGCTAAGTCATGGAAGAAGCCCATGTGCCCATCAACCCACGAATGGATTAATAAATTGTGGTATATGTACACAATGGAATATTATGCAGCCTTAAAGAAAGATGGAGACTTTACCTCTTTCATGTTCACAAGGATGGAGCTGGAACATATTCTTCTTAGCAAAGTATTTCTTTCAAAATATTAAGGGGGTACACATGTTTCACGTTACAGAGATTGCTTTTTGTAACGCTTGACTCCTGGCTACAGGAGTGCTTGTCCCCAAATAATGTTGACTGTACCCATTAGGAAGGATTTTTCCCCTCCTCTGTTTCCCCTAAGTGATTTTTTTCCCCCCTCTGTGCACCTGTGAGCTTATCGGTTACTTCCAGTCTAACAGTGACTGGATGTGGTATTTGTTTTTCTATTCTCGCCATACTTAGTTCAGGAGAATGGTCTCCACCTCCATCTAGATGGTTGCAAACACCATTAATTCATCTTTAAGTCTGAGTGGGACTCCATGATACATACACCAGATTTTATTAATCTCTTATAAATGGATACGCACTTGGGGTTGAGAACACATCTTTGTGAATTATAGTGCGATAAATATTTAAGGGCTGTTTTTTTAAATCTCACCCTCTTTATTACTTTAAAGAATAAACCTGCAAAGACATCAAGCATGATGATGTTATAATTCTGTAGATTAGGGATGAACAGTAAGAATTTTGTTTGTTTGTTTTGTTTTGTTTTTTTGCAGTTTTTGGCCAGGGCTGGGTTTGAACCAGCCACCTCCAGCATATGGGCCTGGCACCCTCCTCCTTTGAGCCACAGGTGCTACCCGAACAGTAAGTGTTTGAATGTTTAGATAAGGAGGGATGAAAATTCAATCTCCTCGGGTTGTCTTGCTATGAAATCCTACAATGGTGGGTATCTGAGTACAGTTAAAACACCTTCCATATTTTGTATGTGGGACAACCTCAGACATCGGGACGCATATCCGTTCTTTTTGTTTGTATTTTTTTGTTGTTGTTTATTGTTGGGGATTCAAGAAACCAGGTTACATTGATTGCATTTGTTAGGTAAAATCCCTCTTACAATTGTGCCTTGCCCCCAAAAGGTGTGTCATGAACCGAGACACCCCTCCTTCTCTCTCTCTTTGCTCTCCCCTTCCCCCACCCTCACCGTGTCATTAATTGTCCTCAGATCAAAATTGAATACATAGGATTCATGCTCCTCCATTCTTGAGATGCTTTACTAAGAATAATGTGTTCCACTTCCAAATAGGTTTATACAAAGGCTGTAAAGTCCCCATTTATTTAATGGCTGAATAGTATTCCATAGTGTACATATACCACAGTTTGTTAATCCATTCCTGAGTTGGGGGGCATTTAGGCTGTTTCCACATTTTGGTGATTGTAAATTGAGGTAGAATAAACAGCCTAGTGCAAGTGTCCTTATGGTAAAAGGATTGAGTAGAAACTCTAAGTGACATGATGATTGATATTTGTGGGATTTGGCTGAGAACATATTTACTTGTTCTTTGGGACGGGTAGTAAATGTCAGGATTTAAAGCTTAAGCCAGTGGGTTGCTTGTGTGGATTCTGAAATGAAATGTCTTTCTTCATTTCTCCATCAGTAAATAAGAAGTTAATTTGTGAGAACCATATGGTAATCAGAAAGGCTGACTTCTTTTTTTCTTTCTTTCTTATTTCAGATTAACATGAAAGTTCAAATGACTAGGCTGCCGCGTTTGCGTTTGTTACGTACAGTCCCTGGTAAGCTGTGTCTCACGCCCAAGAGGTGTGCCATGCACCCTTCCACTGTGCCCACTAGGTGGGAGCTCGCCCATCTCTCTTCCTTTTGTCCCCTCCACACAACTTGAACTGAATTGAGTTTTTCTCTTCTATGAGCGTGTTATTAGATCATCCACTGAGTTCATATTAGTATTGAGGACATCGGACTCTTGCTTTTCAATTCTCGTGATACTTTACTAAGAAGAATGCATTTCAACTCCATCCAGGTTAATATAAGAGAGGCAAAGTCTCCATCTATTCGTAGCTGAATAGTGTTCCATGTATACCACAGTTTATTAATCCATTCCTGGATGGATGAGTATTTAGGTTGAGTCCACATCTTGGTGATTGTAAGTTGAGCTGCATCATGAGACAATAAAGAGAAGGCTTCAGGTATGGTGGCATCCAGGAGTCAACTCACACCACCTTCTCCCACTTGCTTTCCTCCTTTGTAGCATTTTTTTCATGTCAATTCTAGACATATTTCTCATTTAATAACCCAAGAACAATTTCTTTATGAAAGGGATTTCTGATGGAAGAGTAATGGAGAGAATTGGGATTTTCCCTGCTTGAGTCACTGGGCTATTTCTCCATGGACTACTAAATGCACTTTTGGGGCTGGAGACTTTAGCCAACCAAGAAAAAAAACGCGTGGCACCATCCTTGTTTTATTCAAACCTAGTTACAAAAGGATGAAGGGATATTAATGAAATGTTGATAAGATATATCCTTGAGAACATATTACAGTGTCCATGTATTAATTATTTTATTATAAGAGAGTCCCCTTTTATTTATTATGTATATAATATAGATAATTTTAAGGTTAACAGAATGACCATCAAGTTTTTAATTTCCACCACAACTTATTAATAGGCAGGTGCACCTATGTTTGCAGAACCAAATGCAATTTTCAAACATTTATGCATTTGGTAAATGTCGAGGTTTTAAGTTGACTTCACCTTGGTGCTGTTTTATACTATATGGGTAACAACTAAAGTTCCTCCTCCAAATAAGAAATATTACATAATACTAGTGAAAATTTTCTTTTCTGGTTATTGAGTGTTTTCAATGGTAGACAGAGTTTAACATTAAAATTTAAACATAATTGAGACTGCAAACTAATACAGTCTTTTGGGAAGGAAGTACGGAGAATCCTCAAAGAACTCAAGTTAGACCTCCCATTTGATCCTGCAATCCTATTACTAGGCATCTAGTCAGAAGAAAAAAATCATTTTGTCATAAGGTCATTTGCACTAGACTATCGCAGATCAATTTACAGTCAGCAAAATGTGGAAACAACCTAATGCCCACCAACCCATGAACGGATTAACAAACTGTGGTATATGTACACCATGGAATACTATTCAGCCATTAAAAAAAAAAAGGAAACTTTACAGCATTTGTATTAACCTGGATGGAAGTGGAACACATTATTCTTAGAAAAGTATCACAAGAATGGAGAAGCATGAATCCCATGTACTCAATTTTGATATGAAGACAATTAATGACAATGACACAGTGGGGGTGAGGGAAGAGGAGAGCAGAGAGAGAAAGAATGAGGGAAGGGGTGGGGAAGGAAGAGCAGAGAGAGGGAAGGAGCGAGGGGGGTGGGGTCTTGGTGTGTGACACACCTTCTGGGGGCAAAACACGATTGTAAGAGGGACTTTACCTAACAAATGCAATCAGTGTAACCTGGTTTATTGTACCTTCAATGACTCCCCAACAATTAAAAAAAAAGATGTTAAAAAAATAAAAAATTAAATTAAATTAAAAAAAACAAAGACTGCGTGCCCCCCCCCCATGCAAAATGGTAATTTGTTCTCTATAAACGTGGAAACCTCTTTTCTGGAATTAGTCGTTCAAACATGTTTTACGTATGGATTTTCAAACAAACGTTTGCATATGATTTAAAAACAACCACATTCTCCATACTGAAGTGGAATAAGCTGATCAACAGCTGTAAACTCATATGGAAGCAAAACTCCATGAAATTTAAGTAGTGGGGACTGGGAGAAGGGGATGGGTGAATTTCCACCCAGTGGGAACATTGCACAGGTGTGTCACATACTTTCTGGGACAGGGACATACCTATAACTCTGAGTTTATTCACCCCCAAACAAATTATGTAACCATATCATATTGCATTGCAACAATATGAAATGTTTCTCTCTCTCTCTCTTTTTTTGTATTGTTGGGGATTTATTGAGGTTACAAAGAACCAGGTTACACTGCTGGCATTTGTTAAATAAAGTCCCTCTTCTAATTGTGTGCCATCCCCAAGAGTTGGGTCACACCTTGTGACACCCCACCCCTCCCTTCTTTCCTGTCTCTGCACCCCCTTCCCCCACCCCCCCAACATGGACTAGGTCATTAATTGTCCTCATATCAGAATTGAGTTCAGAGGATTCATGCTTCTCCACTCTTGTGATGCTTTACTAAGAATCATGTGTTCCACTTCCATCCAGCTTAATTCTAAAGATGTAATTTTTTTTCTTTTTGGCAGATACAATTTTTTTAAAGTAAATTTTTAAAAAAGGAGGTGGATTTTTTGCTCAGACATCCAGTTTAATTCAAAAGATGTCATTTTTTTGGCAGTTGTAATGTTTTCTTAAAAGTAAATTTTTTGAACAGGAGGTGGATTTTCTGCTCAGACAACTTTTATTCTGTGATATGATATTCGTAGTGATGGGGCAGTGAGTTATCAGTACCCTATTTGTTTCTTTCCAAAAGTGTGAATATTACTATGACCCTCTATGTGAGGATTCAAAATATCTTTGTGAACAGTAGTATTTCAACAAATTACAGTCATTATAATTATTATTTAAAAAACCACCCACATTGAAATAATTTTCCTTTTTGTGCTTTTGAAGTTGAGGATTTTTTCCCCCTTTGATTTTCATTACAGCCCTTTGGTCTATTATGTCAACAAACAAGAGGCCAAAAAAAAAAAAAAAAAAAAAAAATGAAAAAAGAAACTAAATATAAAATAAACACTTCAGAACCACTGCTCAAAAATGTTTTAGGTGTTTATAAATTAAGCTGTCTGCAAAAATTAATTAT
>CAUYRH010081727.1:0-37969 GCA_963574655.1 Perodicticus potto
GGTCTCCGTGGGACCTAGCAGTGCGCCTTTCTGGTGGTCACACTCTGAGATCCATGTTTCAGTGGAATGTTTTCCCAATTAGGTTTTGTGAGTGGCGACCTGCTGTCCTCCCTGTGGGAGGGGCCGGCTGCCCCTCCACCGTGCAGGGGGAAACAGTTTACAGCAGTTTCCGTGGTTATGAACTATATTTCAAACACAACAATCCACCAAATCGCTGTGCATCGCCAAGTGCCCATCCACTCCGACAATTCACACGGCGAAAGGTCCAGTACTCCCTCCCTCTCACCTGCTGACTGGAGAGTGATGAACTATGGGACTGTCACCATCGCCATCTTCCTCTCTCAGCCTCGCTCTCCATTTTTAAAGATCGTGAGGTCATTTTTTGATAGCTGACATCAAATTGTTGTCAAGAGAATCCTTTTAATTATTAAGCACATTGTGGCACAGCTGGTATGGGCACGCTGGAACCAGTGCCTGATCTCCCTGGTGTTTTGTTTGTGTGTTTGGACAGATCCTGCCCCAGGTTAATTTGTACTCTGGTCCCATGACAAGGGCAGCCCAGGGATCCTATCAGTCCTTCTGCCCTCACACTGGCAGACAGAGGCTTCTGCTCGGGAGCTTTCCTGGAGTCCAGGCACCACTGCGAGCCTGAGCTGGAACCATAGTTGGTGCAGGAGATGGAGTCACAGCTGCAGTCTGGGTGTTGGGTTGATCGAGCCTTGGCCGTGGCCTGTGGCTGGCAGAGCCTAACACCCTTGGCAGGACAGGCATGAACGTGCTTTCCAAGCCTGCAGTTGACTCTAAGTGAGCTCACAGCTGATGCCCATTGGGATCTTGGGCTTAACCTCATGAATTTTCCAAGGGCCTTGACAGCCTCACCACATGCACTCACGGTCTTGGCATTGCTACCGTGTCTGCTTCAACCCCTTCTTGTTGTGCTTCTTGGCAAAGCACACCATCCTCAGGAGCTCGGGGGCCGCTCTCTTAAGCGATGTGTACTTCTGAGACTAGAGTTTCTTGTTCCATTTCCATGCTATTTGCAGAATTGGTTGTGGGTGATATGGTCTGCACCTTAGCCCACAGCTTATGTGTTTATAACCTGAGAAAGACAATGATTCCTGAACACAGGGCACAGGATGCATTGCTCCTGATCTACATGTACTTTACCAAGCAATTCAAAAGAACCAAGTTCTAAGATGACTAGAATAATTATTGTTTAATTTGTGTAGGGTTTCATTTTTTCAAGATGATGAGAGTTGCACAGCAACATGACTGTACTTAAAAATGATTAGGATGGTAAGTTTTGTGTTTTGTATATTTTATCATAATTAAAAAGAAGAAAATAATTAAAATAATTGTAATGTTCTGTTTAATAACTGCTACCATAACATAATTCCCAAATACATCTCTCTCCTCCCTGCATGCAGGTGGTCATGTGAGCTCATCAAATCCCAGTTTATTGCTAGTCTCAACTTTCATTGATCTTGAAAGTCAACTTTAAACCCCATTCTCAGTCTGCTACCAAAGGTACCACAGAACTGACATATTCAGTTTTCCTGGCAATTAAGGGAAAAACTAATTTCTATTGTAGGCCAGCTAAGAATTCCTCTTTCTTTGGGAACGTCTAAGTGGTTTGTGTCAGGTAGCTTGGCTATTGATGGGAAAGAAAAAAAATAGCAGCAACAAAGGAGAGCAGAAGAGAAGGGGAGGCTTGAGAAACTGCCAAAAAGCACAACTTATACTTTCTTCTCTTTTCTGGTTCCTGTCTGGCTTACCCAGAGAAAGAAGCCTCATTAAAAGGTTTATGTTTTCTTGCAGTTTCCCTGGGAAACTAAGATTTTTGTTTTCTAACCCAGAGAAGATGGAAGACAAAGACAGGAAAACTCAGCTATCCTGATGACCTTCTTACTCTGGCTTTTCTTGAGACTGTTTCTACATTATGATCACATATTTTGTAAAGTTCATTTGCAACTATTATCTCAGTTAATATCATTAAGTCTTTACCACAAAAATGAAGGAAATAGATACTATCTTTATCTCACAGATAAAGTAATTTATAATCAAAGGAGTTATTTGCCTGAATGAAAACAGAACTGAGAATCTACCCCAGATCTTTAATTCCAAATTTGCTTTATTTTCCCTTCTGCCTAAAGTAACACAGACCAATTTGGTCTTTAACATTTCCCAGAAGGCATAAAATTGTCCATTCCTTAATTTTGGTCATTTATTTGCCATAAAGGGAAAATGTGTCTGCTAAGAAGAGTGATGGTTATATCCAAACAGATAAAATTACAGGAGATTTGCTGGGTCCCAGCAACTACCCTTTTAAACATTTTATAAATAAAGGGTGATTTATTATAAGCATCTAGGAGAGAGTTCCCAGAGCTACAGGTGTGTGTTGTTACTGATCTTGCTTTGACCTGGGACTGGAATCAGCTAAAAGGAAGCTAGTCCTGCCCCACCCTGACTCCACCCCTGGGGCCAGGTGGTTCTCTGTTTTTCTGATTCTCTGAACACTCACAACTCCCAAAGGAGCCACGCTAAAAATGCAACTTCAGTCCTGATATCAACTTTCCAGTCTAGTGATCTCAGGGCCCAGGCTTGTCATGTTCAAATTCCCAATTTCTAGGCAGGTGAGAAAAATCCAAAGAATCAGCTCATGTCAAGACTCTACAACTGACTTGGTGTTCATTGAGCACATGATCAGAGTGGACATTTTACTCGTTGGCAAGTGAACAAAATGAATATACCTCCTGTGCTATGGCCCAGTTCAGCACCTGTGTATCAATTTAGTCTAAAGAATGGTTTTCTCATAAGAAAAAAAATTAACAATCCAATGTTTCACTACAGATTATGCTGAAATGAATGAACATCAGAAAACACAATTTAAAGTGAAATTCTATTTAACAATCATAAAATTGGCAAAACCTGAAAAATCTAAAAATATCAAGCAGGCAGGGAGATGAGAAAACAGGAAGCCATAAATGCTGGTCCATCTATCCACATTAATGAGAAAATTGGCTTATCTGTAAAAGTAGGCGCTTCTTTATGCTGAACAATTCAGAAACCATCCCTGCCCCTCACATGTGAAAATCATGTTTCATGGTTTTTCACAATTATTTAAGAAGGTCCTATAAACCCTGCCTTCTTATATTGATTTACCATTTAAGTAGGTCAAAATAATATCTAAGTAGAGCAATTTATCAGCAAAAACTTCTTTATCTTTTTACACAGAAGGAAGGAAACCACTTACAGAAAGCTGTAATTATGATCGAGAACACAGAATAGCCACATTTAAGATTACTTAGAATTTTCATTTTAATCTGATTGCCCTGCTGCTTAAAGTTTAGTTGACTTGGTCATAAATTTAATTTTCTTATAAGAGCAGAAACAGAATATAACATACCTGAAAAAATAATTTACATTGAGATCTAAGAACTTGGAGTTTATCGGGAACCTAAATCTGTAATATTTGTCTCTGAGAATCTCTCTCCTTTTTCTCTGAGACCAATTTTCATTGCTTCTCTCTGTCCGTGTGAAAACATTACCGTGGCAGACCCTGCACTTTTACATTCCCTGCTTAGATAGCAATTGGCATCAAGATCAAAGTCTTATACTCTGGTTTTTCTTCCAATTGAATAAGATCAAAGTCTTTATTTAAGAGAGGATCTAATTGGGCTAGTTTGGGACAGCAACGGGCCCCTGCTCTTCCATCTGTGGTCAAGGTGCCAGGGTGTTAGGGTCTGGGCACTGTGAGACCTGATGGGAAGAGGGCATTTTTCAGAGTATCACAAGGCAGATGAACCAATATGCTTCTTGTACTACTTTGTGTTGTCTTTTGACTATGTCTCTTTTTATCTTTCTATTTTATTTAAAGAGACAGGGTATCACTGTGTTGCCCAGGATGGGCTTGAAACCATCCTCAAGCAATCCTCCTGTCTTAGTATCCCTAAGTGCTCAGATTGCCAGCGTGAGCCTTCAACCTGGTCTATGTATCCATTCCTGCATGTATATGGCACTCTGAGTTTATAGGAGAAATGATTTTCAGAAATTAACTTGGTTTAACATGTTTATTTGTTATTATCCCCTTTTCCTTCTGTAGGAAAAAAAATGGTTTCAATGGAAAACTATACTTCATCTGCAGTGTGCCCTTCAATGTTATCAGATTCCAGCTGTGTTTACTGTCTTTCTTTACTGTTGTTGGTTTTTTTGTTTTGTTTCTGCTCTTTTTTTCCCCAACTCTTCTAAGTTGTAGAAAACTAATGGTGATTTTAATCGATTTCCTTCAACCTGTGGAAAATCCAGATTTGTCTCCATTTGCAAACCATCTCAACATACATTTACTCCATCTAAATATGTGCTTTGTTAACTTTTTCTTTAAATAGGTTAAATATCTTCCTGGTTTGCTAATATCGTTACTATCATGTTATAGGAGAAAAATATTTTTATGTCCGTATGAGTCATGATTTTACGTTTTTCACGTTATTCTGTGCCCAATGTCACTTTTCTGAGCTCTGTTATTACTTGCATTCAGCTTACGATCTCATTCTTATTTATCAGAAGGTTCTTTAGTTTTAACAAGGTTGTACTTTGCAGCAACACTGTCATAAATTTGAGAAATCTTGAGTACAATTAGAACTGAAAAAGAAAACTAAAATCCTTTTCTGGCTCTAATTTCTTTATTCACTGGTGGTTCAGGATTTGTATGCATTTGATAAACATTTGATAAATTAAATCATAAATGTAAGAATTAAAAGATTTCTGACTCTACACATCTTTATAAAAGAAAAATAATTGGTCAATTGATTCAAAATGTTCAAGCCTAATATGTCTTTTATTATAGCCAGCAGTGGTCAGGGGCAAATACAGTGAGTTTAATGAGTTTAAACCTATTTTCCAGCACTGATTGAGATTATCACTTATTGATTCTATACCACAGAGACCAGAAGCTAAAAAGAACCAGTAAATCAAAACCTGGCTGGTTAGAACATGAGTTCTATTTTCTACAATTCCCGAACACCTTTTTATTGGCTTCACTTCATCCTTAGCTTAGGACCCATTTGGTTATTCTAATAATTATTACTGATCCTACCAAAGCTCCTCCAGAGGACTTTGGGTGTCATAGGAAACTTGAAAGAGCAAGAACACAAGTGGATGTGAGTGGGTAAATGTAACAGCTCCTCCTCCGTCAACATCTGTCTAGCTTCTCACAATGGGAGACCACCTCCTCTAAAACCACCCAATTCAGATTTATCCCATTCCCTCCATATGTCTCTTTATTTCAAACTGTGGACAGACCCTGTCTGATGTTCCCAGCTCTGGCTGAATTGCTGATAAATTCTCTCTTCAGCTCAGTGTATCACAGCAGGCAGGCTGATTGTCTAAACTGTGAAAAGCGTAGATATCCATCTTGATTCATTAGGTACCCACATTTGTATTCCTCTTTTTTATTTACAACATAGCAACTCAATACTTAATTATGCTTTTATCTTCATTTTTCATTTCTAACCATGTATATGACCACGTATAATAAAAATACAGGAATAATGTATTAACTCATGATGACTTTCTTCCATCTTGATTTCATAGTCTTACATCTCAACATTTCCAGACAGGGTTTTCTGGAGTGCAATGGCGTGATCATAGTTTACTATAAATTTGAACTCCTGGGGTCAAGTGATCCTTTTGGCTTTACCTCTGAAGTAGCCTCAACTACAGGTGTATGCCCTCACTAATATTTTAATTTTTGTCTGCCCCAGGTGGTCTCAAACTCTTAGCCTCAAGCAATCTTCATGCCTTGGCTTCTCAAAGTGCTGGGATTATACTACATAGATGTGGGCCACAGTGCCCAACCTACAGGTAAATATTAATTTATGGATCAATCATAACAAGAGTATGGTGACCCAGGCATCCAAGATGGATGGCATCAGTAATTTCAATTATATACAAGGTGGCTAAAAAGTTCATGTACAATTGTAAATTGCACATGAACTCTAAAGCCTCTTCCTACAAAATAGCTCTGTCACTTGGTATCTCTCTAGAGATTTAATCTCAAATCCCATTCTTACACCAGCAGTCTGGAAAGGTTAGCGCTTTCCTTTTTCCTTTCCATTTATCTTGTCTTCACTTCTCTTCCTTCTTCAAACATTTATAAGGATCCTTATATATAAGTATATAAACATCTATGTGCTAGATGCTGTCACAGAGAGGAAATAATAACGTGTCAACTGTAAGAGCTCCTCAGTCCAGTGGTGAAATAAATATCCAGAAAACAATCAGACCTTGAAAGCACTGTGATAAGTATTGTGATAGTTGAAACTTTAAAAATACTCTGTGGGTGCTGGAAGAGGGAGTGCTCTAACTTCTCGGATGTGTAAAGAAAAACCTTGCTTCGTTTGTTTGTACTATATTACACTTTTTAAAACATCACTATAGATTTGAGGGCATTTTATGTGCTTTTCTTCTTAATTTACCTCTAGCTCTTCTTCTTTCCTCCTTGTAGTAGCCTTGTCTAATTTTCTGTATTCTGATGCTTTGCCATCTGAGGTCTTGCAGACCCTGTAGGAAGTGGCCCTCCAGAGGATAGCCAACTGACGTGGAAAACAACTCACCTGCAAGTGTTTTTTTCATATACAGACCAACAAATCCAGAGTCCTCACTCCAACCACTTCCTTTATTGGGATTTTACACTCCTGGCCACTCACTACCCACCTGTCCAACTCACCCCAGGGCCAGTACCTGACAACCAGGGAGAGCCCCTATTCCCTAGCCTACGAAAATAATTCAAATTAGCCAATCCTAAGCCTACTTGCCCTGCTTTACCCATTTCTTCCCACAAAAACCACACAAAGGCTCTGATCCACAGTTCTTTACTCTCCCTCCATCTCCCAACCATGCCCAGTGCTTCCCTAAATGGTGTGGCACACCCTACCTTCTGGGAACTGTAAGCAACAACCTGTCTTGGTGGGAGTCATTTCCTGGACTGTTGGTCTTGGTGTACCTTATGTTTTTTCTTTGCTTGCTTACTTCCTTTCTTCCTTCTTTGCTTTCTTTCTTTTCTTTTTTTTTATGAGAATGTCTCTATCACCCAGACTAGAGTACAGTCTATCTTTGTATCATGTCTTATTGCAACCTCAAATTCCTGACCTCAAGTCTTGGAGTCCCAAAGTGCCAAGATTACAGTAATGAGCCACTGCCCCCATCCCCTACCTTTCATTTTCTATGAGTAAACTATATTTTAAAATATTCCCTCTCTCCTATTCTTCATGTTTTCTATGTCAAATCTGTTTCACTTTATATAATCTGTGATATAAAAAATTGTTATCAAAAATGGGCTCTCCCTCATACACAAACATGTAGTTCTTGCCAACTACTTCCCTTGTAAGAATATAGCATGAACTCTATACTGCTTGGTAGAACAAGGAAGTTCATCTCTTTTGCTAAAAACAAGTGAAAAATAATGTTCCATGTGCTGACAGAATTAATGAGTTATAAACTTTATTCAATTAAAAAAATAAATTCTCTGATTCAATGGCTCCCATTTCAAAGCTGAAAAACATAAATGAATCAAGTATTTCAAATCATGAAAGTAAACTAGAGAATACAGGGACACGCACCCACGAAGAGTAAATCTGCATGAAGTGAATGTGCTCGGTCCCTTTAAATGAAGCAGATACAAAGATAAACTCCTACCTTCTTCTGTTGTAGAATTCTTCATTTGGAAAATCACTGTCTGTTACAGAAACAAAAGATGGAAAACATCCATTTAACTTCCATTCTAAGACATTAGCTAAACAGACCAAGTGTTTTATGCACAAATAACTATAAATTGAAACGAAAAACAAAGCAAAAGAACTAAAAAAACAAGCAGGAAAAGAGCCTTCCTGCTGAATTACAGGCAAAGACCCCCTCTGGATGTCCCAGTCCACTGAGACTGAAAAACAAACACAGTCTAACAAAAATGGAAAGAACCTATTAAGCCAAGCATCTCACTACCCCTCAATATCAAAAGTTGAAGAGCCCTCAGGCTGCTCCAACAGTTCCTTAAAGAGAGCAAGAAAGCTAGAAAGCTTGACGGGGGCAAATGATTCCATGGTGGTCCAGAAGCCACACTGGGAAGATGCCCTCCCAGCACCACAGCTCATTATGGTGTTTTATATTTGTGTGAAGTCAACAGGAAAATAGCACTCTTCTCGTGTGAAATGCAAAGAATGTGTATCATCAGCCATCATTAAAATGAAAGAGGCAGAAATAGGTTATCGTGACCAAAAAGCCATTTATAACCTGGAAAACAGTCTCAGGTTATTCATCCTGCAAAGCACGTTGGGCAAAGAGAATTCCTGACTGTGAAGTGTCAGTTCTCCACCTCATCACCAGCCAAGCAGAGCCCTAGCCTGGACCTGTAAGTGTAAATTAGTTTGATAGAATTCAGCAGCTTAAAAAGCATTATGGAAAAGAGAAAAAGACGGAGGCTTTAGACTCTTTGGCATCGCCCTTTGTTAGCTGGGTGGGTTTAGGTGAATCATGTCTGTGCCTTTTTTACTTCGCATGCAAAGTGAGAATAAAGATTATTTCATGCCTTCTACACTAGATGTGAAGGGATGCTGTACACCGGTAGGTTTTGACGACTTCTGCCTTCTCTTTTGCATAAGGAGCTGGGGGTTGTTCCTGAGATTTTTATTTTCCTTTACCTTGCCCTGTCATCTTTGTTTGCTATTTGTGTATTTCTCTGGTGTGTCCTCAACTTCGTATTAATAACCTCCATTGATTGAAACTTTTGCCTCAGTCACTTATGGCCAGAAAATTAAGTTCTCAAACTCAACCTAGAAAAAGGGCTACATATCTCACTGACGGGTATCACTACAGTCACCCGATGGTCAAGGGGAACACCTCAACAGTGACAGTAGTGACATTCAGCAATGAGGTATGTAGTACGTTTTCTACAATGAGTTCACAAACTCACTTGGCTGACCTTGCATAAACTTGTGACAATTAAGTCAGATTATTTGGACTTAGAGGAGGTATATATTCTACCAAAAACCATTCCATATCTTTTATAAAGCTGACTGTTTAACCTTTTATTGCCCCATGCCATCTCTCAACAAGTATTTTTTTTTTTAAGAGATCAAATCTTGCTATGATGCCCGGGCTGGAGTGCAGTGGCTACTCACAGGTATAATCATAAGTACTACAGCCATGGCCTCCAACTCCAGGCCTCAAGTGATATGGGCATGTACCATTGGGCTTGGTTTTAGCATCTACCTTGAAACAGGTACCATGGGAGTCCCTTTAAGGTAATTAAAATCTAATAGTAGAGATGAAAGTAATATACATATAGCACAAGAGAGTTGTCTTTAGTATCATGAAAGAGAGAAAAAGGTAGTAAGAGTTGGTGGAACAAAACTGTTCGTGCATTTTATAGCATCCACTTATTTTCTGTAACATTTGTATATATTAGCTATGATTTTATATTTTCTTGAGCATATTAACATTGAGTCCCCAATTAACATTAGCTCTTTGGTAACTGTGAATAGGGTTCACACAATGCTAGGTAAATTAAATTACTTACTATAACCCCTTTGATAATATCTAAACGATGGTTTTTTCCTTTCATTATTCTTTCAATGCTCAGAGAATGCCTACATCTGACATCTTTCATTCATCCAGCCACCTTGGATGAAACACCCCAGGTAAGATTTATCAACGTCAACCATGTTATAGGAAGAAACCACACTGGGCATGCTCTCTTTAACCATGGCAACTCCAGGTGGCTAAAACTACCCACACCAAACCATGTACTTTGACGTCTCATCATCCTTTGACACTACAGAGATGATGAGATTTATTTTTCACAGAATAAAATTTTAAGCTGATTTTTATCATTTATCAAGCATCCCCAACTGGTAAATAAATAAACACATATTTTATCCAATTCAACATACATCTCAATACCATATCACTCAGCTGGTGGCTATGTCTTTTAAGTTGTTCTCTCCAACTTTTCATTGCGAAATTCAGACATTCAGAAAAGTTAAAAGAACAGCACAATGATCATGAGTGTACTTAGATTCAACCTTTGTTTACATTTTGCCAGGTTCATTATGGATACGTTTTTCGCCACATTTTTCTTGATGAACTATTTAAACGTAGATTTTACACATCATTGTAGTAGTTCTTCCCTGAGTATTTGAGTATGCATCTCCTAAAAAGTTTATTTTTTCTACTAAAATACAATTCCATTATCATCTAAGAAAACTAACATTTTTCCTAATTGTATTCAATATCCATCTGATGTCAAAATTTCCTCAATTAAACAATAATTCATTTTATACATTTTTTGAATACCTAATTTTCCACAGAATTACATCTTTTATGCTTATAAAAACAAAGAAAGATTCAACCAGGGGTTTACATTTTGTATTTGATTGTTCTGTTTTCTTTTTTGATTTTTTAGTTTCTTTAACTTTAGAATATCTACCCCTCCCCACTTAACTTTTATTTTATAAATGCCATTGACTCTTTGAAGAGTTCATGCCAGGTCTTCCTGTAGACTATAAAGCCTTCTGTTTCCTATAAACTGTAAGTAAAGTTAAAAGATTTATTTAGACTCGGGTATTTGGGGGCAAGATGACTTCAAGAGTGATGCTAAGTTTTGCTTCATATCACATCGTGACAAGGACACAGCATGCCCGGTTATTCCACTCTTCTTAAACTTGACTCATTGGTTAAGTGAACCTCTTGATAGTTCTCCCATAAAGGTGTGTAATCCCTTTGCAGTAAGTACCCTGTGAAGTGATACTTGTATTGTGTAAATATTCTGTCTGGTAACCACTTTCCTCCCCGCAAGAGTTAGTCCTTCTTTAATAATCCTTGCCTCCTCTGCCAGTTATTTCATTCATATTTGTGAAATCTTAATTTCAAATTTTATCATATCTTCTGCATTAGTAGCTGTCTTTTCTTAAGAAAGGAGAGGTTTTATTTTTATAACTGTGCACTAAAATATCATTCCTTTCCAAAAAATTGAGTATGATTAATTTATTTCCTTTAATTAGCAATTTGCAGAGAAAGGATTTGCTGAAACACGTACCTCCGGGGTGGCAAAGGAGCTTCATTCTTTTCTTTCCATTCTCACTATTGTGTAGATTTTAATTTGCTCAGTGTTTTATAATCAGAGTCATTGCTCTTTCTGATGTTCAAATTATCTCAAATTGGTTAATCGGGGGAAATGCTTCAAACATTGAGTGCTTTCTTGTTTGACTTTTACTTGCTTTACTTGTCTCTGCAAGGAGGAATCCTAGGCTCATGTGCTCCTGAGTGATGTCACCCACTTCAAGAAGCCCTGGTTCCTTAGAGAACCAGGTTCCTTGGTAGGAAATCTCAGGAAATTCATTGCTTTTGGAGAGTCATTCCAGCTTAGGCCATTTCAGTAGGCAGATCCAGAAAACATACTTTAAAATTTACAAATTCTTATGCATGTTTCTTATTTCTTTTTTCCATGTATTTTGTTCCAAAACATTTCTTTTCTAGTAACATTGTCATGTTTACCTTTCTATCATAAAATATTCATAAAACAGTTTCAAAATCGCTGGACAAGTATAACCACTGACAATGAAAGTAATGGGTAATATTTAAGATTTCTTTGCAGCTCAAAATTTTTCCCCGAAGAATATATCCCACTCCCAAAGTAGAGTTAATATTAACCTGAAATGTTTCTTTGCTTTGTATAATTATGTCCTTAAATATATATGTGTGTATTTATATTTATTTACTTATTTTTAGTTATCTGGTTTGTTTCTTTCTTTCTGGTAAGTTTTAAGCATGTAAAACATTTCTTGCTTTTCCCCCTCCTTACTTATCCAGATGTATTGTACTGAATCTTGCCTTTTCCTTTTGTTTTGTTTTTGTTTTGAGGCAGAATCTTGCTTTGTCACCATGGAAGAGTGCAGTGGTGTCATCATAGCTCACTGCAGTTTGAAATGCCTGAGCTAATTTTTCTATTTTTAGTAGACACAGGACCTGGCTCCTACTCAGGCTGGTCTCCTGAGCTCAAGCAATCCTCCTGCCTCAGCCTCCCAGTGTGCTATGGTTACAGGCATGAGCCACTGTGCCTCACCTGAATCTTGCTTTCCTGTCCTTAAAAATATGTCCGAGAAGTGACTCAAAATTAGTCTGCAAGAATCTTTTTTATGACTTTAACAACCCAGTTTGTGAATAATCCATAGTTTATTCAGCCAGTCTCCTCCTGATTAACATGGGATTCGTTTCCAGTCTTTTACTCAAAAAAAAAGTGTGTTATATATGTTAATGCACATGTGTAGTGTTCTGTTTTCAGACACAAAAACTTTAAGCAAACTCAGAAGATAAATGACAAACTGGGGGATAATTGTAACAAACATTACTGATACCGTATTAGCTTCTGATACATAAAGTAGAGCCTTTAAAAGCCAAAACTTCAAAGCACCTTCTCCCCAAAAGAAAACTACTGGAAAGTAGACTAAAAAATGAATAAGTAATTAGTGGGAAAATAAAGAGAAATTTACGTATATTAAAACCTGACTTATGTATAAGTTTGATAATACAGAGTAACTGAAAGAAGACTTCATGCTTCGGTGGCAAGAGTGAAAGACTCCTGAACAGGGGAATTTGGGAAATGTCTAGCAAAACTGTCTAGACACTTAACTTTGGCCCAGGAATATCCAATCATGTCAATGAATATTGTTGTATGTAAACTCTTTTTTATTGAAATAAATCAAACTTGGTAAAGGATGAGTAATTACTTAATGGATGCTATTCAGATAATTGTTACACTAAACATCCAGAATTTACCACTATCCGATATATCCATGTATCAAAACTATACTTGTAGCCCCATACTTATACTAATCAATTAATCATTTTTAAAATGCTACTTGAATATGCTTGCTAATATTTTATGAAGAATTTTGTATAGGTATACCTAATTCTGTTATTTTCTTTTTTCATTAAATTTTTATCTGGCTTAGGTATCGATGTTATATTTGTGTCATTTTTTTAAAAAGAAAGTTTTCCCTTTTTTATATGCTGTGGGAACAGGTTTAGCTGCATTACAATTATCTGATAGTTGAACATTTGGGAAAAATTCTGTGTGAAATCATGTAGTTTTGGCCACCTTCCCTTATTTTTATTTTTATTTTTATTTGTAAGGGATTTGGTAGAGATATCTTCATTTGTTCTATGAAATCTGTTATGTTAAAATCTGCAGTCAATTTTGATACATTACATAGAAATGTATCTATTTCATACAAATTTTCTAATTTATTTGCTTTACAAATTTGAGGTTTCCCCTTTTATAATTTAAGGACAAAATAATCTCATTATTCATTTGTATTTTCTATATTTTTTACTTTATTCCTTTTTTCTTAGATAAACTTGTCTATTTTCTTCAAAGAACCACATTTTTGATTTATTAAATGTTTTTAATGATTTCCAATTTAATTCTTTAGGTTTTTATCTTGGTTTTTAAAATTTTCATATACTTCTGTTTTTATCTGCATATTTAATTTTTTATTCTAATTCTTTCATTTTATAAAGTAAAAATAGCTTATAAATTCTTTCATTTTTTGAATTTTAATTAATAATTCCATATATCTGCTGGTGACTACTTTTATTTATGTCTCATAAATTCTGATGCATACAATTTCCTTCCATTATTTTATTTTCTTTTTTTTTTTTTGTAGTTTTAATTCGTATTTATGTTTAATCACCAAAGGTGTTTTATGGGTGGAAAAGACCTTGTCTTTTTTATTGTTTCAATTTCCATATTTATTCCCTTGTACAGATAATATATTGAGAACACATCCTCTCAAATAATTTATGATTTCCAAGTATATCTCAACCTAGTATTTATTTTTAATCATTAAGAGGCAATTTGTCTTGAGTATGCTGTATGTAAATGACAGAGGCCTGAGTTTTGTTTAGAGAGTCCCAGCTATATCTTGGGACTTAAGTTTTTACACCAAAGGGTTTATAATTTCTTGAGAGGAGGGAGTTATCTTCCTACATTTGGTAGCAGCTAATAATAATAATTGCTAATAATAATTGTTTAAATTTATTGTTATAGTTTGTTGGTAGGAGTGATGGTGATGTTAATCGTTGTGGGTAAGTCTATCTAAATACTTTACAAATACATAAATATATATATATATGTATGTATGTGTATATATATCTCAAACTCCCCTACCATGTAGGTTATATTACACCATTTAACAATACAAACAAAGTGTAGTACAGAAAAATTAAGTAATTTTTGCAAGGTTACATAGATAGTTAATGGGGCAGGATTTAATTTTAGGTGCTGTGGCTTCACAGTCCTTCCTACCTTAACCCCTGGAATATACAGCCTCTTTATAACATTTATTTGGTTATAAAAGGATTACAGATTGCTTTTTAGAATACGTATGTGCAGTAACAATGGAGGAGTATAACAGATGTTTATCCATCTGATTTAAGCAAATATATATGTATTACAATAAGCTGGGCAAGTCATTTAAACACTCTGTACCTCAGTTCTGCAACCTAAAGAATGAAAAGATAATAAATAGAATCTGCACCGTAGGTTTAGTGAGGGATTGAATGAGTGAATGCAGGTAAAACACTCAGAAGAGTGACAGGTGCACAGGAAACAGTACATGGACCCTGTCATTGTTATGGGAATACATTCAGTTTATCAGAATTCTGACTCAACATTAAACTTGCTTTTATCTTTGGTTTCGGAGTCCAAGAATCCACATCCTCTCAGACTCCCACTGTGTCCCAGAGAAATTTATGAAATTAAACAGAACAATAAAATTATTGTAAGTGTAAGTGTAATCTTGTCTCTTTACTGAACAAGCACACAAATGTATTACAACAAGCTGGGAAATACTGAAAAACAAGCCAGCTTTATTGGCTCTTTATTTCCCTAAACAGAAAGTCCTCATTTCTTTATTTTGTCCAGTTGTAAACATTCTATGTTTGGAGACTTTCCCCAAGATCTGTGACATTTGTCATGATCCTAGCATCCCGGTTGGTTTTTCTTCCCTGAAGTCCATGCTCTCCCTTGAAATTTGTTTCATGTGGTCAAGAATTTAATAGCAACTGCATTACCTTTCCTTTCTTTTTAAATTTTATGTATCTATTTATATCTGCTACTGTTTCATGTGGTCTATGTGCTCTCAGCAGCTAGACAATAAACTCTGGGAGGTCAGGACAATTTAAACTTATTTACGAACCCAAAACAGGGGTGAAATACCATGTACCTGTAGGTATTTCATAAATTATATTTGTTTATTTTTTCTAGTTTAAATAAAATCTGAAAAAGCTTGGAAATCTGGGGCTAACTAGGCCCTCGCAATATCCTTGCAGTAGGCCAAGATCATCTCTTTCTGCACTTTAGGACATAGGTGATGGAGAGATGTAAGCTCTCTCTGAAAACTTAAAATGAGGGCTTTGGGGGGGTTGTTTGTTTGTTTTTTGTTTTTATAAAATTAACAGAGAGGTGGTGGTCAGAACACACTTTCCTTATGATATTACTGAGGAAAGTAACATCTCTTTTGGTATCATTTGAGGACTGAGTCACAGCCCCATTCTTTTCAAGCCACTGGTTCATCTTAGATCCTGGAAATATTTTCTGAGCTCTCTCTGGATCCCGGTTTTCTTGAGGACCAGGACTCTTATTCTGCAGAACTCTCATCTTGGCTCCCTAACAATAGAAAAAAACTTTACGCAGAATTTTTTGTTGTGATTGTAGTTATTGTTTACAACGTAAGCAGGTACAGAGGCAGTGTGTCTTTTTTTAAGGAGAAAATAAATCATGCTTAGATTTTATAGTGTTGTTCACTAACATTAAGTTATAGGATCCAAGTCTGCCCATATGGCCATTTGAGACAAAGAAAAAAGGATAGATGAGGGGAAGGGGGATGTGATAGAACTCAGAACTCAACATGTCTAGTTACCAAACCCAGGTTGCAGGTTGATGGACTTTGGTTTACCAAGTCTATTAAGTCTGTGTTGCAGTGACAGATCTGAAATGAAGATATTCTTAAATAAAATGAATTATTATATTGCAAGCCAGAAGCAAAACAACAGATTTGCCAGCACAGAACAGAATGTTTACAGACTGACCTTGGGACCAAAAGCATTGTGTAGTATAATTTACCACAGAACTCAAGGAAATATGTTTTGATAAACAGAGGTCTTTGAAAAACACAAGCAACTAACATTCCAAACAGGATCTCTTTCCTCAGTAGCATTCAAACATTCTGCAACGTTTTCTTCCCTCACCCTCTTCCAACAATCAGAGTCGATAATATTTTTCTTTACTGGGAATAAGAAGGGGATCAAACTCATGGGACTTCAATCTACATATACATAATTGCTTCAGTCATTCTGGGAAACATAGTCTTAAAATGATGCCATGGAGAGTGGTGGGGCTAAAACCCTGATATTTTATTGCCCTTGTCTGTGGATTATTTGCCAGTTTGGATAAACAGAATATACTTAAGCAGCTTAACTGTGTACATCGTCAAGTACGTACTGAAAAGAAGTTGTCAAATGTCTCTGCGGTCATCTTGAACTTAGGGGTAGATCTATATTGTAAAACTGAAAATGGACCCTGGAGCAATTATATGAATCATTCTGATGGTTTTCATCAATTGTTTGGGTAGTTCATGTATTGGTAGACATGCGTTTGATATATTATAACTGGTCCTTGGAGTGAAGATGTTGATTTAGGAAATTGAATATAATTTTATTTATTGCCTACTTTGATACTGAGTGAAGCACTGGGAATACAAAGATTTATAAGATGTGCTGCCTTTCTTCAAGTATCTCAGTGTCTATTAGATTATTTTTATAAATCCTCCATTCCATATTTCATATGCAGTCATATGCTGTATAACAATGTTTTGGTCAATGACAGAACATATATACAACAGTGGTCTCCTAAGATTATAACAGAGCTAAAACTTTCCTATCACCTGTGACATCATAGTGATCCTAATGTCATAGCTCAACCCATTACTCATGTGTTTACGGCGATGTTGGGCAAACAAACCTCCCACACTGCCAATTCCAGAAAAACAAATCATATATAATTCTGTGCAGTATCCAACATGGATAATGATAATATGTGAGTATTACTGGTTTCTGTATTGACCATCCTTTTTTGTCATTATCTTAGAGTGCACTCCTTATACTTACATTAAAAGGTTAACTGTAAAAATCCCTTAGGATGGATTCCAGCAGCAGGCACTGTTATCACAGCAGATGACAGGTCCATGTGTGCTACCGCCCTGCAGCCCTTTCAGGGAGACACGGTGTGGAGGTGGAAGATGGGGACACTGATGATTCTAATCCCGTGAAAACCTAGCTCCTATGTGTGTTTGTATCTTAGGCTTTAACAAAAAAAATGTTTTTAAAAGTAAAACAAAACAAATAAACTTCAAAACCATAAAAAAAGCTTCTAGAATAAGGATATAAAGAAAATATTTGTGTATAGCTGTATACTATGTTTGCATTGTAATCTAAGTGTTATACAAGAAAGCAAAAGTTTAAAAGAAAAGATTATATAAAATTACAGTAAATGAAGGTTAATTTATTATTAAAGAGAGAAAAATATTTAAATAAATGTAGCGTAAGAGTGCAGAGTTTATAAAGTCCATGGTAGTGGACAGCAATGTCCCAGCCTTCACTTTCACTCACCACTCACTGACTCTCCCAGGGCAAGTTTCTGTCTCATAAGTTCCATTCATGTAAGTGCCTTATACAGAGGTACCATTTCCATTTCTCAGTTTAGACATGTTTAGATACACAAATACTTACAACTGCCTACCGTATTTGCTCCAGTAATATGCTGTGCAAATTTGTAGCCTAGGAGCAATAGGGCACACCATATAGGTGTATTGGCTATGCCATCTGGTTTGCCCAGAGGCAAGGACACTCTATGAAGTGTCTAAGAGGTTTGCACAATGATGAAATCACTTCAAGATGCATTTCTCAGAAAATATCCCTGTCATTAAGTGACTTCTGACTATATATCCAAGAGTAAATGGTTAGAGACGTCATAGAAATATAAAATTGAAAGACAGTCTGATAACGTTTAGTTGTTCATGGACATGGACTAAAGAGAGGAAGGAAAATGTCTCTGCTACGCGAGTGCACCATTAAATAAATGAAGCTCTGGCTGCATTGAAGAAGTGACCTAGAACCACCAGCTATGTCTAGCTTGGACTAATTTCTTCCATGTTGCCTGGACACATTTAGGATTGAAATCTAAAATATGTGTCCCAAAACTTTGCAATTCATAACCTTTCATCATCTTTCGTCTGCAGTAGATACCCTTACAGAGAACTCTCTCTGAATTGCAGAAACGGAAAACACAGCATTGGACTGTGTCTTTGTACCTTACTGGAATCAAATAATATAGTCTATGGATATGTGCTGTATAAAATTAAAGCAAATTTAATACTTTACAACTAAAAAATTCACACCTAAATATATTACATATCGGGGCAGACACATTTTCTAAAATGTTATTTGATCCTTTACAGAGAAATCAAGGATTAGCAGTGGAATGACCTATTTATACATTAACAAAATACCACACCCTACCTACTCCCCAAAGTGTGATAAGATTTCAAAGGTTTAGGGAAACAAGGGTGGAAACATTATTATAAGACAAATGAATATTACGTTTCACTTATAAGTAATATTTTAGCTAGGATTAATGAATGTAACAATTGTATTCATCCCATGAGGTCACAAAATAGGCTTCAAAAGAAGTGGTCAGGTGTGGTGGCTCACACTGGTAATTGTAGCAAGAGCAGAGGGTGAGCCAGGAGGATCACTTGAACTCATGAGTTTGGGATCTGCCTGAGCAAGAGTGAAACGCCTGTCTCTACAAAAAACAGAAGCATTAGCCAAACATGGTGGCACACATCTGTAATCTTATCTACTAGAGAGGCTGAGGCAGGAGGATTGCTTGAACCCAGGAGTTTGAGATTCCAGGGAGTTATGATGATGCTACTGCACTCTATCTTGGGTGACAGAGTGAGATTTTGTCTTAAAAGAAAGAGAAGCCACCAGGAGCAGCACAGCCCTGCCCCCAGGCAGCAAGGCCCCTGCCCCTGGGCAGTGTGACCCCATCCCCAGACAGTGTGGCCCCGCCCCCAGGCAGCAAGGCCCCGCCTCCGGGCCACTCTACAGCGCGGCCCCACCCCCAACATCGTGGTCTTGCTCTAGCGCATCTTAGAGGTCAGGGCACTGTTCTGGGGAGTGACGGTTGGTCTGGAACTCGCGCCAGCACCTTCCTTTCCCTCTGCTGACCGCCTTGCCAGCCCATGGCAGCCTAGCGCGATGAGACGGGCAGCACTGCGGGTTTGTGTCTTGAGCAAGGGGCTGCTTGCTCCTGGCAGAGGACTGACTCAAGGATCCCAGGACTGCAGAAAAAAGGGAACCTTCCATATTCTTGAAGTTCAACATAAACTGCGGAAGATAGTAGGAGCATCTACAAACTGGAAAGACCATGTGAAAGCAATGGAGGAAAGAAAATCACTTCAGGGTTTTTTGGCTGAGTCACAGGAAGAACTGTCACCCAGGAGAATGAAGGACAGTTACATTGAAGTTTTGTTGCCTTTGGGCAGTGAGCCTGAATTACGAGAGAAGTATTTGACTTTTCAAAACACTGTAAGGTTTGGCAGGATTCTTGAGGATCTTGACAGCTTGGGAGTTCTTATCTGTTACATGCACAACAAAATTAATTCAGTTGAGATGTCTCCATTATCAATAGTTACAGCCCTGGTGGACAAGATTGATATGTGTAAGCAAAGCTTAAGCCCAGAACAGGACATTAAGTTCACTGGCCATGTTAGCTGGGTTGGGAAGACGTCCATGGAGGTGAAGATGCAAATGTTCCAGTTGCAGGGTGATGAATTTTGTCCTGTTTTGGAGGCAACATTTGTAATGGTGGCCCGTGATTCTGAAAATAAAGGGCTGGCATTTGTAAATCCACTCATCTTTGAAAGCCCAGAGGAAGAAGAACTCTTTAGACAAGGAGAGTTGAATAAGGGGAGAAGAATTGCCTTCATTTCCATGTCATTACTGAAAATGGCTCCCAGCCCTGAGGAGAGGAACACTATACATGAGCTGTTTCTTAACACGCTGAATCCAAAGACTGTAAATTTTCAGAGTCGAATTTTGCCCCCTAATGCAGTGTGGATGGAGAATTCAGAACTGAAGAGCTTGGAAATTTGCCACCCTCAGGAGCGGAACATTTTCAATCGGATCTTTGGTGGGTTCCTGATGAGGAAGGCATACGAACTTGCTTGGGTTACTGCGTGTAGCTTCGGCAGTGGTACCCGACCATTTGTGGTGGCAGTGGGTGACATCATGTTTCAGAAACCTGTTGAAATTGGCTCATTGCTCTTTCTTGCTGCGCAGGTTTGCTTTACTCAGACCAATTACATTCAAGTCAGAGTGCACAGCGAGGTGGCCTCTCTTCAAAATAAAGAGCACACAACCACCAATGTCTTCCATTTCACGTTCATGTCGAAAAAGGAAGTGCCCTTGATTTTCCCCAGAACATATGGAGAGTCCATGTTGTACTTAGATGGGCAACGGCATTTCAACTCCTTGAGTGTTCCGGTGACCTTGAGAAAGGACTACCTCGTGGAGCCCTAGGAAAACCCCACGTGTTGAAAACCAGCCCTTCACCTGCAGTGACCCAGTCCCTGATAAAGACCTTGATTGTAGTGTTGCTTCCCAGCCTCCATCAGGAAGGAGAATGTATTTACCTTTTAGGGTGATCAGAAAAACAGAATAACAGAATGGATGGGTCTAAGGGGAGAATTATTAAACTATAAATACTTTCAAAACAGTGTCATTGTGAACCTACCTTGTTGCATCATATCTGCTAAAGGAATTAGGGCAGAATGCCTTTTACACAGTTGGACATATTTTTACTATCAGTTACAAGGCGTTACATATCCTGCCAAGGCATTTGGATGACATCCCTAACTTATCTAAAATCCCCTCAACTCCAAATGATTCCTTTATATTTTGTTTTCTTCTATTTTCCAGCTTGTATTGTTAGCAGGGGGCAGATGAAAAGTTGAGGTGAAGAAATTCAATGAAACATAACAGCAGCTGTGAAGATTTGTGGGAAGTTTTAGATCCAAAACCATACCATGAGGAGGTGTTCAGAAATGATCTAGATGAGGAAACAGGACCATTTTGTCATTCTTACATTCACTGGACCACTATTCAGTACATTGTGCATGGAGCTGGGCAGGATACATCTGATTAAAAACTAGAACAATAGTAATAATAGCTGCCTACGCTTATAGACATTGCCATGTGCTAGACAGGCACTGTCCTTAGCACATGGCATCTATTAACTCACATATTTCTTCTGATCAATACTGTGAGGCAGGTTCTGTAACCCTCACATGGGGTTAGTCCACTCGGGAAACTGAAGCATGGAGAAGTTAAATAACTTGTTGAAGGTAAAACAGCTAAGAAGTGGTGGTGCTGGGATTCAGAACTAGGCAGTGTGTGTCCAGGGTACTCCTGGCCAGTACACTATACTGCTTTCAAAGAATATAGAAAGGGAGGTCACACTCAGAATCACATTGTTACCTATGAAGCCAAAGGGAGGCATTTTCATTCATCTGTATCCAAGGTAGTTTCTTTCTTGATGGTAAGAGGACTCGATCAAATTCACAAGAGACAAAAAACAGGCCACAGAAGAAAAAAGTAATCTCTGAAAAAGGTGCTCCCAAGAGAGAAGCAATCCTGTTTAGAGTGGGAGTTGTAGAAGAGTGCTCATAAAACTGGCTCTGCCTCAGAATTAGCTGGAAAGCTTTTTTAAAAAGTTTATGTAATGTTTACTGAAATTACAGTTAATAAGTACCACTGGCATAAATTGTCATGGGAACAAATGCAACTACGTCTGGGAGGTGTGCAGTTTAACTCATGGAGTCAAGAGGCGCTGTAACTTGTCTGTCAGTGCTCTCCTACCATCCTGAGTTTTGCCTGGCCCTTCAATACAGCATTCTGCATGTCTCCCTGTGACGTGGTGGGAACTGGGAAGGCTAGCAGGCCCTGGGAAGGGATGGGCCCTGTGAATGTGTTAAGTGGAGTTCAGTTAAGAAACCTACTGCATGCTGTTGTATAGATTATACATTATAGGTATTTAACCATTTATTGCTGTTCACTGAAACTTTTACTAGAACTTTTTCTGTTATTATAAATAATGTTGCAGTAAATGTTCTACTTATGTAAAAAAGAGAAGAAAAAGAATAAAAGGGAAAAGGAAAGGAGGCAGAGAGGGAGGGAGGGAGGGAAAGAAGGAAAGAGAGAAAGAAACAGAAAGAGAAAGAGAAAGTTAGTTGTCTTTCACTTTGAGCAATAAACTTGAAACATCTGCTCAGATACATCATTTCCAGCATATCGTAAATATTAAAATTTTAAAATAATTAGGATCTCTTCTCTAAGTGTATTTAATATGATGAAAATGGTACAGTAATTTGATACTCATCATTATCCATTTTAAATAAAGTCATGAACAATTTATCTTTGTACATCTCACAATCATATTTTTACTTTCTTCACTAAAGGTCATTATAATGTATTTTTTTTAAGTCTAAAAATTTTATTGAGTATCTATCATATCAGATTTCTTTGCAACAACTATATTTTTCCCCTCTAACCCCAGAGCTCTATGTTGTTGTAAAAAATTCATCTGGATTGAGTTTTATTATAATTATTATTAATATATAATTATTGAAAACAAATAAGCACATTATATATTGTAGATACTTTTTAACCCCAATATAGAATGGGAAATCCTTTCCTAATGATATGGGAAAGGAAAAGTAGGGACTATGGTGTCATGATTAAAGGAGATTTCCCAGCAAACAATATTTCAAATTGTCTCTTTATATGGTGCCTTGTTTTTTAAAGCATCTTATCTTGGGACAATGGATAGTAACATTCTATAAGATTCTGGATGGGCAAAATGGAAGAAGGAAAGGAAAGTGGGAAAGAATAATTAATTGACATTATAAATCAAATTTGAAGAAAGAGAACATATGGGTGTTGAAGTGTTGGAACTTGACTTACATAATACTCTCTATGCTGGGGTACCCCAAAGAGAGTCTATATACTCCCAGGGATAGCAATACCTCGTTTGGAGTGCTGGTGTAAGGCAAGACTGAGGAAGGCATTAGGGAGATTTGTAGCAATAAAGGTTGATATTAGCTAAAACCCAAGTTAAATGCAAAAGGATTGAGAAAGCAGAGAGGTGTCGAGGAGGAGGAAGGTCTGCCCAAGTTCAACAATTATCATGGTTTTACTGTATTTGAATTTGATTCCCACTACTTTCATGCATGTTTATTCATTCTGAACTCTAAACATAATTCAAAAGGAGTTCCTTGTGGTCATTAAGAAGAAATCGGATGAAATAAAGGAAAGGGGAAAAACATAAAATGGTTAAAAATTCTCCTTTTAGGAAAATACTCTGGGAAACTTTGTTTAGAGAAATGTTTGATTTAATGTTTACTATGCTAGCCTTATTTTTTTCACCTAAAGAAATACCAGAGGGCTTCAAGCGAATCACCATTTATCTTATGTCTTGTCACAACTTGACTTAATTATCTTTCTGTCAATTATTTTTAAACGACTTTGCCCTCCAGCTTTGTATGTAAGTTGTGTTGGCATGGTTACCCAACACATTATTCCTGGCGTATTGATCCTATAACTCTTTAAAGCAATAAATTCCTTTTCTAATACTGGTCTAATCAAGGTTCAAAATTATAGACCATTATATCAGTTGGGTATAAACTCATTACCAATATGAAGTTCAGACCTAATGGCTAATTTCTCTAAATGGCTATTAAAGATTCAACAGAAAGTGCCAAAAAGGGAACATCCAGAAGAAATCAAGTCTCATAGACAGATGAATTAATAATGGACCAAAGAATGTCTTTTACGAATACATCAGCTGTCAAGATCAGCATCTCCCCCAAACTCCAGACTCAATTCTATACCAAATATTCCTTCAAGCAAGGAGTACAAGGAAAGCACACACTTGACTCCATCCTTGCCACACATGTGCCTGTAAAGACAGGGCCTTACTGTTTAGAAAAAGAGATCTCGAAAGTTTATTTTCTGGAAGGAGAATGGAAGCTTGAGCGATACCATTGTTGGCAAGATCATATGTACAATTAAGCAAAATATGAAGAGGAGGAACTATTCTATAAAAACAACACTACACAAGGGAAAACCTTTAATTTGACATAATTTAATAGTTGTGTGACTCCAGTCTAGTCTTGTAACTTTATGCCTCTTGGTTATTTTATGTGGACCAGTGATTCTCATCTGGGAGTGTTTTTTCCTGGTGAGGGACATTTGGCAAGGTTTGGAGTCATTTTTGGTTGTCCCAATTTAGAGAAGAGGTTGCTAAAGGCATCTAGTGAGTAGCGACCAGAGATGTCATTGAACATTACTACTGGCATCTAGTGGGTAGAGACCAGAGGTGTCATTGAACATTACTACTGGCATCTGGTGGGTAGAGACCAGAGATGTCATTGAACATTATTACTGGCATCTGGTTGGTAGAAACCAGAGATGTCACTGAATGTCCGGCAATGCGCAGAGCAGGCCCCACAGCAAAGAATTATCTGGCCTAAAATGTCAGTAGGACGGAAGCCAAGAAACCCTGACATACCATATACTCCCATTTACCCTTAGAATTCATTCATATTCTGCCCTTTTCAGGGTGTTTTGGTCTATTCCAGCAGTTCTCAACCTGTGGGTCACGACACACAGGAACTGTAGTAAAGGGCCCCGGCATTAGGAAGGTTGAGAACCCCTGGATCCTGCTCCTTGTTTGGGTCTTTCTCCTCAATGCTTATAGCTCTGTTTTCAACTCCCATGTTTCACCAAAATATCTTTATTAAATGACCTAGTTTCTTTGAATATTTTTGGAAGATTAAGTTTTCAGAGAAGGTATTTTGAATGATGGCCCAGGATATAATTTTTTGGTAATAGTTCAATATATATCCAAATGGAAAAAACATAACTTTTAAAAGAGATTTAGAGCTATTTTTTTTCTAAGACAGAGTTTCATTCTTTTGCTCAGTCTAAAGTACAGTGGCATCATTATAGTTCACTGTAACCTCAAATTCCTGGACCTCCCAAAGTCCTAGCATTACAGGATGAGGCATCACACTTGGCTGAGAGTTCATTTTTTGCAACAGTTTTCTAAATGTGGGCAGCAGAATGCTAAGATTGTACAGACACATCCCGAAAGAAATTTTGAGAGGCAAAGAGACAAAGTAAAACTGGCTTATTTCCAGTCCTTTCCTTCCTCTCTACTTAAAAAATCAACATTAATTTATTTACCATATTGTGGTTTTCTGCAAGCTTTAATATAACAAAAGATTTCTACCACTAAGCGAAAAGCTTGGAAAGCCACTAATCTCATCTGCTTCCTTTTTTGTAAAGAAGAAACGTAAGGCTCTAGGAGCCCTAAAGACAAATTATAATAGGATGTGAAATACGGTATTCGAACAACATGATTTAATGACCTGATGCAAAATAAAGAAATGATTTGGCTAATAATTGCATTAGGAGTTCAAATCATCTCGTTAAGGAGTACAGCAATTTTTAGCTGTTTTTTTCTTCTCTCCAGATCATTCCCTTTTATTGCAGAAGAATGAATGGACATAGTAAGGCCTCCCAGGCCTGCCTGCATCAGGTGCCCCAAACCATCCAGGTCATAAAACTCACTTGAGAGGATTTGTTATAGAATTACCAGGCTCTATGCCTCACAGAGAGAGTCAGAATCTTTGGGAGTATAGCCCAGAAATCTGTATTTTGGCTTAGAAACCAGGAGTATCACATCAATATAATTGGTTAAGAGGGAAATGTTTAAATTGAGAAAAGTAAATAATTGATTTGATCACTCTTTTGTTGGGTTTGTAACTGAATCAGTCAGTTGGTCTAACCTCCTATAGCCACATTAGGCCTGGCCTTCACAACATGCTGAACTTCCAGATGACGCCAGAGCATCCTTCCTCACAGGGGCCTCAGTCCCAGCTGGAGCCTCAGGGCCATTCAGAGCTGTGCACATGCCACCTCCCTTTTGGAATTTCTCCTGCAAAATTTAAAACCTATAACCACAGATGTTAAGCATCCATGTGGTCCTTTATGTCTGTACAATGTTTTATTTTCATTTTTATTGGTCATTTCTGAAAACAACTCTCCAAGGTAGGTCCATGTCATCCCCTTTTGATGATGGAGAGACACAGCCGCCTGCCAGGTGTGGGTCACACAGAAGGGAGAGGACTGGTTCTGTCCCCAGTCCCTTGCTGTTTCCATCTAATCCATGCCACACCGCTGTGCTGGAGAACTTCCAGAGCCACTCTCTTCTGCCCAGGGAGGCTGACCTTTACCCATAAATTCTTTTGACCTTGTCTTCCCTTTTAGCTAGGCTATTGTAGAGCACTAGTGAGAAATTCAAAAGAGGAAGGAGGTTAGGAATGGAGAATTTATTTCCCCAGCTCTGTCTCTGAGGGGTTGCTTAAGAATAGATACAACCCTGGCCCCAAAGTCACTGTTCCTTTCAAGGTCATGCCTTGGAATTGTAGTAATGGCTCCCTCCTTTTGCTTCCTCAGGTCCAAGAGTGGTAATAACTTTTTCTTCCCATCACTAGTCCTAGGATGCTGCCTTATTCCGTTTGGTTCTTTTTAGCATATTTACACATTTGTAAATGGTTTCTTGCTAAATGTTCCTCAGTCTATCCTGAGGATGCCACCCATTTCTTGCTGAGACCCTACTGACTCCATAAATCAAACATCCATCTAGGGCTACCAAGAATTTACAAGCATAATTCATTTTAAGCAAATCTAATATATGGAAATTTAAACTTATTGAGTAATAACAATTTTAAGGAGAAAACAAACGTATCCTTTTCTGACTTTTTTTTTTGGTGGGGCGGGGAAGAGGTCTTACTATGTTGCCCAGGACAGTCTGGAATTCCTGAGCTAAAATGATCCTCCCACCTCAGTCTCCTGAATAGGAGGGATTACAGTTACTTGCCACCATCCATGGCTTGAATGTATTCTTAGAATTTCATGAAAGCTATGATGCCTTTGCCCAAAGGTTCACATGCATGCGGTGCACACACACATACACACACACTTCACCTAACAGTCCAATGGTTTTATAGATCCCTGAAGCTTACCTAAAGAAGTTGATGAACACAGATGTTAGAGTTAGCCTTTTGTTCTACACCCTTATTTTATGTTTGAAGAATCAGAGGTGCATGTCTTAAGGAAAAATGGGCAGTTACTTGTGGAAATGGGATGAGAAGTCAGGCAAGACGTGCCTCTGGATCCTCAGTCTAATATTTTTTTTTCCTCTGCAGTGAATATAAATGTTAAATTGAGCTTATTTTAAGTAATCATTGAGGGACTTGTGTGAGCAGCAGACTTGGCAGGTGTATTTTTTAAGTACTCTTAAAGGAATGTGTTAATTTGTAACATAAGATACAGCTGTAAGCATTCCCTTTTGCAAGAAATAGATTTGAGCAGTGAAGTGGGACTATAAAGATGAGGAAAGTTAGCATTTTATTTTCAGAGCTGTTTTGGTGATGAGCAAAAACTTATCTTTTTGATAATTCTAGGATGACCCAAAAGCCAAAGATTTATTCACTGCCCCAGGTTTGTAGGTAAAGCTGCCCTCTTCTAAGGACAGACAAAGAGGAATATGGTGGGGCAATGCTGCTGCTAAAATCTAGTGGCAGCTTCATAATGATTTATAACATACAGGGGCAGGTGGGAGAAGAATTATCTTCTCCCATTATACTCACTGTCCCCTGGTACCATCTGTAGCTCTGCACACCACTGAGGATGAGGGAGCTGGCACTTGGGCTGACCTTGCCAAGATAAGAGTTCTGAACCCCAACACCAAACAAGAAAGCCCACGTAGCTGCTATTAGAAACTGGCTGATTCTCTATAGCTTGTAAAAGTGGGGTAGAGTGGGTGGAGAATTTGTCTCTTAACCATAATTTAAAAATTCAAAGACCTCAAAATCTAATTATTATTATTACATTTTCTGCAAGGTTGATGCAAATTCATTTGGAGGCAAAATCTGACCTGAACTGACTTGAAGCTATATTTAAGCTCTGTTTATCCCACTTAGCATGAGGGAGCATAATTTTCACTGCAAAATTATTATTTCAATTACTGGATATTACTCCAGACACTGCTAGTAATGTTATAATATATATGGTCTAGGTATCGCATTTCTTTTAAAAAAAATTGAGTTCTGAAAAACATCAGGCTTCAAGGCTGCAAGAAAGGTGTGGCAGGCCTGTGTTATCCCTGGAGTGCAAAGCTACAAATATCTGGAAGAGAAAGGGGAAAGAAAGGCTTGCCTAGTTAGCTGGCCTTAGGAAAGAAAGGCTGTCAACATGAGTTCATTTAGAGGCCTTGGAAAGCACTTTGAATCTCAGTTATCTGTTCCTAATGCCTGAAATTCAACAATAATTTGAATAGTAAATCGCTTTCTAATCTCTTAATTCTACCTGCTATAAATTCCATAGATTGAAAATACTTAGAGCCCATAGGACATGTGAACGAACCTTAGTGAAAGTTCTGAAAAGAAGAAAAATTGTTCAGAAGGAAATCTACTGCCTAACAGAAAAGAGGAAATGCCTTTGTGGAGAACAAACTATGCTGCAAGTGGAAGCCAGCTCGTTCTACCACATGGGGAGCAGGAGACCTGTTCCAGGTATTAAAGACTGTGCGAACCCAAAGGGGAAAACCACACCCCAGCTTCACAGGGCCAACGCAGGAGAGCCAGAAGTGCCATTGAGCTTATTCTCCAGCATTTCAGGGCTAGAGTTCCAAGACCAGAAGTCCTCTTCTAAATACGTGGTATGCCAAAGAAACTGATAGCAAAGTCAAGAATATATGTTCTGAAAACTACTTTCCAGATAATTTTTTTCTGTTCTTCAAGGACCCAGCATGTGTACAGGGCCTTTTTGTTCTGTCCCTCTAATGCTTTGCATGCTACTCTATGGGTGGTGGTGAAGTAGATTGTGATGCTTCTCTGGACCATGTACCATAATCCTGAGGTGCTCCCAACATTGTATATAGGCCTAATTTCTCTTTTTGGTAATACAGTGGTCTTGGTTCAGAAAAATTCCAATCAGCTGTGCACTGTTACCTATAATCTAAAGGATGCTTCAGTGTTATAGGCAGAAATTGGGCTGAAAGGCAAAGAGGACAGAAGCTTAGTTAAATAGTGACGGATGTACAGTATGGGGCAAAGGGCATCTATAAAGACCACCCAAATAATCATGCCTGAGCATTTCCAGAGGGCATAGAAGGGAAAGAAGGCTAAGCAGAGAGGTGAGCATCAGAGAATAGTACATCAATCCTCACAGAGCTGCCAGGCTAGTGGAAACAATTAGCCCCAAAGCATAGGACAGCAAGTAACTCTCTCAGCAAATGACCCAAGACCCAACGGGCACATCTCAATCAGTATGATAAGGAGAAAAGGGAACGGTTAAACAAGAGCTCCTGCAAGGAAATAATCCAAAACTGGCTCATTTGAGATAACAGAGAATCACTTCATATTTTAATTCTTTCATGAAATGATTCAAATAATTTGAGAGCTGCATATAGTGAAATCAAAACCATACCAGACATTATATTGTCTACCTTTACTTTTTTGAAGAAGAATGCTCCTTCACTCCTTAGTCCTACAATTCTTCTTTGCCATTGAAGTTTATAGTTCTCATAATATTCTTCTTTATTTCATGATATGGTATAAATGCTATAGCATTGAAAGGTAATAAATTTCCTAGAGGTTTCCACTTATTTACTCTAAGTAACCGGCAATCAAAAAGTACCCAAGGATGGATCCCTTTGAATTGTTAGTTGTAATGAGGTTCCTACTAGAAGGCACAAGGCAAAACCTCAGAAAAAGAAAGAATGAAAAAAAGACTGAATTGCTTTTGATAAGTGTCTCAGACTTTCTTCCTAACATAGGAACAAATGAGAGGAGTTTCTGCTCTATTGTATCTCTTCCCCTCCAGCTAAATGAAACCAGAATAGCAAATAGATTACAGTGTGGGCATCATCTGAAATGGGTTATACAAAATTTTCTAGGGAATGAAAAGGGCTTAGAAAACATGTTTCATTCATTGTGTAAAATTTCTAGTGTCATTCATCCTGTTGAAGTTCCATAAATTCTTTTTTGAAAACCTGCAATCTAACTATCTATGAGAGCAATATTATGCTCCATTGCCTGAATCAAGTTGTATCAATTTTTTTAATACACACTGAAGACTCTTGGAGGCATCAGGCCCAGGACATATTAACTGGCCAGATAAGACTGGGAAAGGATGGGGACAGGGTACAGATGGCCTAAGTTAACGTCATCAACAGAGAAGTGAGCTTTTGAGAGCTGGACTGACAGCTCAGAGGTGCTCCTTGAAATCATTTCTTTGCTGTTGTTTTTAAGAATTCCATTTTCAAGTCTATTATGTATGGCAACCACTCGAAAGTATTTCTTGAAGAGACAGCATATTGGTTTCCGTCAATCTAATGTTAAGTGGCCCAGTGTTTGATGCCTAAGATATTTGGATATAACCCTGTAATTATGCTATCAGAATTGGTCAAAATTAAGCCTTTTTCCCCCCCAGTTAGTCCTGGGAAAGGTAACCAGCTTGAAAAGGACATATTTATAGAATTGTTGCCACCAGGATAGGCCAGCTTAGAGGTCACATTTAATTCTTGATTAAAATTCAAAGACAGCCTTTCTCAATTGGAGCCCTGTCATTTAAAATGGGACTTATTTATCTCTTTTTTTAAGAGGAAAGGGCAAAAATAGGAATACAAATAAGAATAGAAAACAAACTCATAACAATATTATTACTTTAAGCCCTAACAAGGAATTCAGAAAATATACTTTTATAATCTATTACCAAGAAAGAACATAGGGTGTGAATAACAAGTTCCAGTTAAGATACCATTTGAAAGACGACTTTTCCTTCCCCTCATTTTTTTTTTTTTATTGTTGGGGATTCATTGAGGGTATTCAGAAGCAGGTTATATTGATCGCTTTTGGTAGAAAAGGACCCTCTTATATTTGTGCCCTGCGCCCAAAAGGTGAACCCTTATCCCTTTACTCCCCCGACACCCTCCCTCCCCTTTCTCTGTTCTCCCCATCCCCAACCCCCACATACACTGTGTACTAGGACCTTAATTGTCCTCATATTAGAATTGAGTACCTAGGATTCTTACTTCTCCATTCTTGTGACGCTTTACTAAGAATAATGTGTTCCACATCTATCCAGGTTAATACAAGAATGTGAAGTCTCTGTCTTTTTTAGTAGCTGAGTAGTATTCAATGGTATACAAATACCACAGCTTGTTAATTCATTCTTGAGTTGGTGGGCAATTAGGCTGTTTCCACATTTTGGCAATTGTAAATTGAGCTGCCCTAAATAGTCTAGTATAAGTGTCCTTGTGATAAAATAATTTTTTTTTTCTTCTAGGTAGATGCTTAGCAGTGGGGTTGCAGGGTCAAATGGGAGGTCTAGCTTGAGTTCTTTGAGGGTTCTCCATAATACTTTCCAAAAAGGTTATATTAGTTTGCAGGTCCACCAGCAGTGTAAAAGTGTTCCATCCTCTCCACATCCACTCCAGCATCTGCAATTTTGAGACTTTGTAATGTGGGCCATTCTCGCTGGGGTTAGATTGATATCTCGGGGTGGTTTTGATTTGCATTTCTCTAATTATTAGGGACAATGAGCATTTTTTCATATGTTTATAAGCCATTGTCTGCCTTCTTTAGAGAAGGTTCTATTTATTTCTCTTGCCCACTGATCAAAGGGATTGTTGGCTTTTTTTATGTTTATTACTTTGAGTTCTCTGTACATCCTAGTTATCAAGCTTTTGTCTGAGTCAAAATATGCAAATATCCTTTCCCAATGTGTAGGGTGTCTGTTTGCTTTGGTTGTAGTCGCCTTAGCTGTACAGAAGCTTTGCAGTTTCATTCAGTCCCATTTGTTTATTTTTGTTGTTGTTGCAATTGCCATGGGAGTCTTCCTCATAAAGCCCTTCCCCAGATCTACAACTTCCAGTGTTTTCCCCACACTTTCTATGAGGATTTTAACTGTTTCATGTTTTAGATTTAGGTCTTTTATCCATCTTGCAGGTAAAAACAAGACAATTCATCCATCCAGCCATGAGCATGGTGTATTCTTCCATTTGGTGGTATCCTCTACTATTTCTTTTCTTAGGGGTTCATAGTTTTCTTTATAAAGGTCCTTCACCTCTTTAGTGAGGTGCATTCCTAGGTATTTCATTTTCTTTGAAGCATATACAAAGTGTGGGAAAGTGTGGGAAAAATAATTCTTCATTTTCTATGGAATAGAAAAAAAACTTCATCCCCTCATTTAAACATACTGTTGCCTAAAAACTTCTGATATTTTCATGAAAATAGAAGACAGTCAACACCATCTCTAAAGAATTCACCTTTCCACAGTATTTTAAGAATAATCACAAATTTGATTATAACAGATTTTTAATTTCTTGGTAGCTAATGAGACTCAAGAAAATGCTTTTTCCATTCTTGAATGGCCTGTTGCACTGTAGATTGTCAGAGCATGTACCTGTATCTAGAAGTGGAATAATTCCTCATAGCAATGTGATGTATTGATTTGGCAGTGAAATTTGAATTCTGGGATATAGAATTAAATAAATTACTACTAAATTGTCTTGCTTTTACCTGCACACACACACACACACACACACACACAAAGAAAGCCCTATGGCCTACAGATGAAATTGCTAAAAATAAGGTTCAAGAAATATCATTAGCAAAATATTTTATAAATATAAAATGGAAAACAAGATATTTTGAATTAAGGGAGATAAAATTACATAAAATAGATGCATATACAGAGCAATATTCCTCAAATCTGAGTACATGAGGGAAATGAAATTGATTTCCAAAATGGGCATAAATTAGCTAAATATGTATAAATATTAAACTTGCGTTTTTAGTTCTTATTTAACTTTAAATCTAAAACAAATCTACAAATTAAAAGTTATAAAACCAATAACAATCAAAGTAACAGAAATTTAATGCTACGTGTATAGACTACATGTAGTCTTTGCCATATCTCCATCACCAGTCATAATGTGAATTATGAATGGAATAAGAATTTATACATAATCATTTGGATTTGACTTATCTGTTACATACTGTGCAATTTGATGGCTTGCTTCTTAAAATGGTATTTTGCATTTAATTTATTGAAAACCCTTTCCATATGGAATTCACTTAGTGAACAATTAACTGTTACTAAACTCACTTTTTATTTTTCTTATTATCAAATAATGATAAATAAATTAGTTGAAATAATCAATATCATAAAGACAACTAAAACTACTGGCATTAAAATTATATGGCTATAAAAAAAAGATTATATGGCTATAATCTGTTACAAGATGGTAATCCACATGATTCTGTACATGCTTACATTAACAGTTTTACTATTAATTCCTCATTCAAATACTCTCATGGAGAACTCAATGGAGAACTCAAAGACTGGTAAGAATAAGTTACAGATGGCTAAGGAAAGGGTTCTGTGCGATCTAATTTGAAGAAAAGGGTGGAGCATATCTTAACTATTTCTCATTGCTTTTCTCTTTTGTGAATGAAGATAGAATAGGAAAATAGAAAGATATTTATAAAATATTGTAATAATTTCACCTCAGACCTCTGTAATATATGTGATAATGGGTTCGATGTGCAATGTAGAGACTTTGGTTTTATAGCTCAGAGAAAGTAATTCATTATTCCACATTTTTTATCTTAAAAGAGAAGTAAATATAGTTTATATAATACAGACAATAGCAACAACAAAAGTTAAATAATTCTCTGAATAATTAGGGCAACTAAGTCTAGGTGTTAGCATAGTGGAATAAAGAACTTTCTAGTTTCAGACTGACAGAGGCAGCTAACTCTAAAGCATGACATTCGCAAACCCACTTGCAAATATCAAAGTTTCAGTCTGGTTTCTTATATCCTTATTCTTGAATATAAATAAATTACCATCAAGCACTAATCATTTAAAGAAACTCTATACCATAACAGAAAAAGACTAAATTAAACACAATAAAATAAGGAAAAAAGGTCAACTTCTAATATCATCAAAAAGATTTATAAAGATACCAAAAAAATAATGCAGTATGAAAAAGGCACAAAGAAAAATTTAAATTGAAAATCTGTATAAGGACTTAATAAAGTGGAAGAAATACCTAGAATTGAATAGAATTGAGTAAATTGCAATAATTAATAATTTTTTTTTCCTACAGAAAAATCAGATCACCTGCAAGTTGCGGATGCCGTCAGAACACGCAATAATAGTTTTTGGGCTTTTTTTGGGGGGGGGTTATTAAATCATACCTGTGTACAATAATGCAATCATGAGGTACAATGTGAGGGTTTTATATACAATTTGAAATATTTTCATCGAACTGGTTACAATAGCCTTCATGGCATTTTCTTAGTTATTGTGTTCAGACATTTATATTCTACATTTAGTAAGTTTTGCCTGTACCTTTCTAAGATGCAAAATAGGTGTGGTTCCACCAATTACTCTCTCTCCACCCATTCTACCCCTCCCCTCCCTTACCCCTTTCCCCATATTCTTGTGCTGCGATTGGGTTATAGCTTTCATATAAATTAGTTTCATAGTAGGGCTGAGTACATTAGATACTTTTTCTTCCATTCTTGAGATACTTTGCTAGGAAGAATATTTTCCAGTTCTATCCATGTAAACATGAATGAGGTAAAGTCTCCATCTTTCTTAAAGGCTGCGTAATATTCCATGGTGTACATATACCACAATTTATTAATCCATTCATGGGTCGATGGGCACTTGGGCTTTTTCCATGACTTAGCAATTATGAATTGGGCTGCAATAAACACTCTGATACAAATATATTTGTTATAATGTGATTTTTGGTGATCTGGGTGTATATCTAGCAGAGGAATAATGGGATTGAATGGCAGTTCTATTTTTAGATTTCTAAGTATTCTCCAGTTATCTTTCCAAAAGGACCATATTATTTTGTATTTCCACCAGCAATGTAGAAATGTACCCTTTTCTCCACATCCATGCCAACATCTCTGGTTTGGGGATTTTGTGATGTGGGCTAATCTTACTGGAGTTAGATGATATCTCAAAGTAGTTTTGATTTGCATTTCTCTGACGATTAAAGATGATGAGCATTTTTCATGTGTCTGTAGGCCATGTGCCTGTCTTCTCCAGAGAAGTTTCACTTCAAGTCCCTTGCCCACCCTGAGATGGGATCACTTGTTCTTTTCTTGCTAATATGTTTGAGTTCTCTGTGGATTCTGGTTATTAAACCTTTGTCGGAGACATAACCTACAAATATCTTCTCCTATTCTGAGGGCTGTCTTCTTGCTTTATTTACTGTGTTCTTGGTTATGCAGAAGCTTTTTAGTTTGATCAGGTCCCAGCAGTATATTTTTGATGCTCCTTCAGTTGCCCAGCTGGGGGGGGAGGGGAGTCCTCCTCATAAAATATTCGCCCAGGCCGATTCCTTCAAGATGTTTCCTTGCACTTTCTTCAAGTATTTTATAGTTTAATCTCTTAAGTTTAAATCTTTAATCCAGTGAAAGTCTATCTTAGTCAAAGATGGAAGGTGTGGGTCCAGTTTCAGTCTTCTACAGGTTGCCAGCCAGTTCACCCAGAACCATTTGTTAAACAGGGAATCCACAGACTGTTTTTAATTCACTTGTCAAGGATCAAATAACAGTAAGTAGCTGGATTCATCTCTTGGTTCTCTATTCTGTTCCATACATCTATCTTTCTGTTCTTCTGCCAGTAACACGCTGTTTTGATCACTATTGATTTATAGTAAAGTCTCAGGTCTGGTAGCATATCTCCTGCTTCGTTTTTATATCTGAGTAATGTCTTGATTATTCAAGGTATTTTCTGATTCCATATAAAACAACGTATTATTTTTTTGAGATCTTTAAAGTATGACAATGGAGCCTTAATAGGGATTACATTAAAATTGTATATTGCTTTGGGTAGTATAGACATTTTGACAATGTTGATTCTTCCCAGCCATGAGCATGGTATATTTTTCCATTTGTTAACATCTTCAGCTATTTCTTTTCTTAGAGTTTCACAGTTCTCTTTATAGAGATCTTTCACATCCTTTGTCAAGTAAACTCCCAAATATTTCATCTTCTTTGGCATTACTGTAAATGGAATAGAGTCCTTGACTGTTTCTTCAGCTTGGCTATTGTTGTTATAAATATAAAGGCTACAGATTTATGATTGTTTATTTTGTAAATGATACATTGCTGTATTCCTTGATCACTTCTAAAAGTTTTGTAGTAGAATCCCTGGTGTTTTCCAGATATACAATCATATCATCTGCAAAGAATGAAAGTTTTATCTCTTCTGACCCTATATGGAAACGCTTGATTGCCTTTTCTTCCTTAATTGCAATGGCTAACACTGCCATTACAATGTTAAAGAGCAGTGGAGACAATAGGCAACCTAGCCTGGTTCCTGATCTAAGTGTACATGATTTCAATTCAACCATTCAATATGATATTGGCTGTAAGTTTGCTGTAGATGGCCTCTATCAGTTTAAGAAATGTCCCTTCTATACCCATTTTTAAAGTGTTCTGATCATGAAGGGATGCTGGATATTATCAAAAGATTTTTCTGCATCAATTGAGAGAATCATATGGTCTTTATTTTTTAATTTGTTTATGTGATGAATGATATTTAGAGATTTATGTATATAGAACCAGCCTTGAGATCCTCAGATAAAACCCACTTGGTCATGGTGTATAATTTGTTAGATGTGGTGCTAGATTCTGTTTGTTAGGATCTTGTTGAATATTTTTGCATCAATATTCTTTAGTGATATTGGTCTATAATTTTCTTTTCTTGTTGGTTTTTTTCCTGGTTTGGGGATCAAGGTGATGTTTGTTTCATAGATTGTGTTGGGTAGTATTCCTTCTTTTTCTGTATTTTGGGAAAGGTTGAGTAATATAGGTACTAGTTCCTCTTTAAAGGTTTTGGTACAATTCAGGCGAAGCCATCTGGTCCAGGCTCTTCTTTTTAGGGAGATTTTGTAGAGTTGATGCTATTTCACAACTTGATATAGGCCTGTTCAACATTCCATTTCATTCTGGCAGTATTGGAAGGTGGCGTGCTTCCAAGTATTGGTCAATTTCCTTTAGATTTTTGTGTTTCTGAGAATAAAGTTTCTTGTAATATTCAGTAAGGATTGTTTGAATTTCTGAGGAGTCTGTTGTTATGTCTTTACCATTTCTGATTGATGAAATTGGAGATTTTACTCTTTTTTTCCTGGTTAGGTTAGCCAAAGATTTATCTATTTTATTGACCTTTTGAAAAAAACAACTTTTTGATTTATTGATCTATTGTATAAATCTTCTGTTTTCAATTTCATTTAATTCTTCTCTAGTTTTGGTTATTTCTTTTCTTCTGCTAGGTTTGGGATTGGAATGTTCTTCCTTTTCCAGTTGCTTGAGATGTCCAATTAAGTTGTTAATTTCTCCTCTTTCCATTCTCTTGAGGAAGGCTTGTAGTACTATAAAGTTCCCTCTTAGGACTGCCTTTGCAGTATCCCAGAGGTTCTGATAATTTGTGTCTTCATTATCGTTTTGTTCCAAGAATTTGGTAGTTTCCTTCTTAATCTTGTCTGTGTCCCATCTATCATTCAGCATAAGGTTATTTAGCTTCCATGTTTCTGTATGAGTATGCAGATTCCTATTGTTACTGAGTTCCACTTTTATTCCATGATGGTCCAAGAAGATGCAAGGAATAATTTCTATTCTTTTAAATTTGC